>VYXF01012378.1:200376-233874 GCA_013397295.1 Polioptila caerulea | reverse complement strand
AAGAAAAAAAAAAAAAGAGACAGAGAGAGAGAAAGAGAACAAGAGAGAGGAGATGTTTTCTAATCACAGAATTTCTTTATGTTCCAATTGCAGCTTCACATTAGCTGGCAATTTGAAACTCTTGACATGTTATTTCATTTCACTTTGGGGCACAACAGGGTTCAGATAATTTTGACTATGAACAAACTGGTAAAGTTCTCTGGCCATTAAGGCAGAAGAAAGAAAATTTCCGCGCAGGCACTGCATAGTTGTTGGCAAGAGATAAGGAAAACTAATTGATTTTGCACTCCTTACTAATTATTAGCCTTACTAATTATTAGTGTTACTAATTATTTTAGACTGAAACAAGTAGACCTTTGCATGAGCTTTTAGTATATTACTCCAAAGCTCTTCTATGGACTTCCATGTATTTTGAAAAGTTAAGGCAGGTAATTACTTAACTGAAAAAAACCCCAAAGTTTAAGTGTTTTAAAATTTTTCAGAACATTAAAAAACACACGTGATATTTGTCAGAAGCCTGATCCAAAGCCCACTTAAGTCAATACGAGCCTTTCCATAAATGTAGGGGGTTGGATCAACTCCTTGGTTTAAAAACAGATTTCAGAAGGAAGATGATGAAATTATATACTAGCCTGATCTAGGAAAATTCATTTATTATTTCCAGTATGTTTTATTGATACTGAGAGGCCATTTAATATTCACCTATCTGCGACACCCGTTAATTATGTATGCTGTAAATACTTGAACTTATGTCTGAATTCATCACATAGACACAAATTCTTCCATGCATTCAAGCAAATTAATTCCTTGCCTGGTCATTTTATACTTCAGTTGTTTTGCTGCTTTTTGATGGATTGGAACAGATTAGCTTTTCTGAAGGCAATGCCTCAGCTACTCACTGAGCCCTTCACTCCTTTCTGCACACCAATTAGCCACAACCTATTTTCTTGCCACTGGTTAAAAATCAGGGCACATTGCACAACCCCCTGTCTGTGATCTCCAACAAACTGCTTAGTTCCCTGAGATGGCCAAGTTACCAGGAACAGGTGAAAGCTGCAGGGGGAGTGTCATGACTTCTGGTTGGTATAGCTGGAATTTCTAACACAAATTTCGTGGGGTTTGGGGGGTTTTTTGCATCGCCTATACACAGGTCCATGAACATTGAATACAGTATGCATATGAAATATCACTTCAGGATGATGTCTTATCCATTCACCTAGGTTATATGGAGCTAGATAGCGATTTTTCTGGAACTTAAAGCATGGCATCCTATCCCTCCACAATTCCTTTCTTCAAAAAGAGTGGAGTGAAGAGGGTCTGGGCACTTAAAGATTGAAACTATTTTACAAAGGGCTTTAAACTGTAGGGACCTTACAGAAGCTCAGTGTACACATTCAAGGTGCTCTGAGGCTAGAAGACTTTGTCATGACAGTCGTCTTCAATGTGCGGAATCCCTCTGGGGAACTGCTGAGGTTCCTAATACTGCAGCCTTCACAGCTTGCTTATGGAGCTTCTCAGTTAAAAGGTACAGGCCCAGTCTGTGCTCTGGGCTTGGGATATGCTGACAAAAATTCAAGCAAAAATTGTTTGTGTGCATATGCATGTGTACCTTTCCAAATTTCCAAGGTCCTTGATGCAGCCTCCAGTCTGTGAGGGTGTTTTGATTTGTGCTTTGAATATCAAAAGACCCTTCTGCCCCTTCCTGCATATTTCCCTAAGGAATTAAGACTCAAGTTGCAATTGTAAAACATCCATGTGCCACATATATGTTATTCCTTCTGGTGAGAGCATGTTTAACTGGGCAGATGTGGCAACTTCTGTGTGTGGGGAACATGAAAAGAGAGAGCTGATCTTCAGGCATCTTATCCTCTCTGCATGGTGTAGGTTCCCAAAATACACAGCAAAGTGCAGTGAAGGAAGCTGGAGCCACATTAGGGAGCAGCAAGAGCTGACAGTGTGACTGGAACACAGCTGTCTTCTAACTTTGACCTGGGTTACGTGACTCAGTTCAGCACCTTTACATTGTCTGTTGCAATATAAATACAACATTACAGAAGTTGTCCATGTGAATTGCACAACAGAGTGTCCCAAGCCTTGCCATGCCCTCAGTTTGTCCTACTAACGTGTTCCTTCTTGTTCTCCTGGCTAGTCCACTCTGAACACTAGGGCTGTCATCTCAGCTCTCCATTTTGCCTTAAGCTGAAAACAACAATGATTTACTGTTGCTGACTCCAGAGTTAAATGGGTGTTTCTTGTTGTGTCTCTGGTTGAGTTAATGTTATAGCAATATATTAAGTATTGGCTTTTCCCAATGGAACAACATACTATAAAATAGTTTTATTGGTTTTCAATTTTAATTGTTTAACTTGCTTGAAACTTCTGCATATTTTACTTTTATTGTGAGCTAAATGCAAATATCTTGCTCTCAGAAGAGCTGTTTGCTAGCAATCACAGACCATAGAATGGTTTGGGTTGGAAGGGACCTTAAAGGCCTGAAGCTGTGTCAGGGGAGGTTTAGGTTGGATATCAGGAGAAAATTTTTCACCCAGAGGATGGCTGGGCACTTCCTCAAGGAGGTGGCCACAGCAGCAAGCCTGACAGAGTTCCAGAAGCATTTGGAAAATGCTCTCAGGCACACGGTGCAACCCTTTAGGTGTCCTGTGCAGGGCCAGGAGCTGGACTCAATCCTGATGGGTCCCTTTCAACTCAGCATATTTTGTGATTCTATGAGTCTATGAGTACTGTAGTGAACAACATCTCTAGAAATGTGGCCTTGTCCCTCTGAGACATCCAGTAGCTCAAAGTAACAACAGCAGATCCCATTTTTCTTGGAAGCATCTGGGAAGTAACAGAGTAAAAGATCATTAAATTTGTTAGATGTCAAGGCAAATGTTTTCTTTGCCTTGTCATTTAGCCACCATATCTTTAAAAAATATTAATTCAACTTCTTGGGTTTTTTGTTTGATTTTTCTGAATTCTGTTTAACTTTGACTTTTCTTTTTGCTATTTACCAAGAGGCCCATATTTCCTCATTTTTCTAAAGAGGTCATCCAGATTTTTAGGTGGTATAATTGCTGGCAAAAATCTTGGCTGCATTTATTTCATGCTTTACTGGTACAAGTTAAAAACATATACTGTTTTCCTGGAGACAGAGCACCAAAGTCCCTCCAGGCACAGCTGCTGGTACAGTTGTGGTTAAATTGGGGCAGTACTGTCCTCTTTAGAAAAAGCAGTGCCTAGAATAAACTAAACCACACTGGAGTATCTTTGAACTACAGTTCTTGCAAGTGCTTTCTGTAGCACATTTCACCAGCAAACCTGCAATAACAATGGACTCTTTGAGCAGGCTTGGCCTGTGCAGGATGGGATTCATTGACTTTTCCAGCAATACTAGGCTCTGAGCACCGCAACTTTTCTCTGATATCACAGTTCAGGATTGGCAGGCAGAGCTGGAGGTATAACTACACATGTGACACTATTAATGAATCTCATCAAAAGGATATCACAAAATCCTTGAGATGCAGAAATCTCTAGAGGCTATCTACAGCCAATTTTCTCAACCATGTTGTTTCTCCAAGCTCCCTGTAATAATCAAACAGCACTTAGACCTTTTAAGCACCATATTGTATAAATTATAGGTGACACACAACCCTCACAGCAAGCCAAGGAAAATGACAGCATTAAATTCCCAACAGCTATCAGGATACATTAACAATTTTAGAAGAAAATTACCTTTGAGAACATAAATTTTAAATGAATAAACATGAATCTACAAGGTTTCAGCAGAGCATGGAATTTCATCCACAAAATTTTGCTTCAGGGTCACGTAATTCCATCCAAAGCGAAGAAAAAGCACCACAACACATACACATGGTCACAGCAGGCTAATCTCAGCTCTGATCACAAATTTGTCAAAACCCAGCTCAGCTCAGAAGGGATTTATGTTGGACTGACTCTGAAGAATTTATCAGCTGCTATCATAGAAAGCAGCCCCTGCAAACCACAGGAGAGATGAAATAGATGGGGGCTGCAGCTTCATCTTATTTGGCTACAGTATCCCTTCAGCTGCAGCTCCCTTCTGTGCACTGCATTTGTCCATGTCCTGACAAAGCCTTTCAAGTGACCAGCTTTGCTGCAATAGGATGGTCTAGGTCATAAACATCCGTCTGTTTGGGACTCGGGCTTGCCAAAGGAACAGCAGTGAACAACCTGGCCCCTGCGAGACAGTGGCACGGCTGGCCAGGCGGCTGCGAGCCAGCAGGAGGGGACGTGCTCAGCTCCAGCTGGGATGCCATGGATCGCTCCTGTTTCCCCTCATAGTTGCCTCCATGCTTCCTTTTGTTGCTCGTGGTGGTGGTTTGGGGAGTTACACACCACCCTTCTGGTGGAAGGTGGATGGGAGTCACTGTCTCCCTCCGTCAGCAACACGCAATGTGAGGTGCCAAGGCCCACTTTGGCCTCCCAGCAGAACACTCAGCACCCCCAAGGACTGTCCTAAACACACATCCTGTGTGTGGTATTGGCATTCACTGGAGCAGCTCCAAGGGCCACTTTGGAAAGGTTGTCATTCTCCTTTGGGGTCACCTTTGGGCTGCAAGAGCAGTTGAATTTCAGGGGGGCACAGATGACACCTAAGGACAGCATAGATCCCTTATCTCTCTACTCTCAGTCTCATTCCGTGTCTCTAAATCACACACCTCCAAAGTGGTCCCTGCAACAAGTGAAATCTGCTGAATCAGCAGCTCTAGGGGAGGGGAGTTATGAACAAAAGGTTTCAGAGCTGCCAAATTTTCTAGCATGGCACAGAAAGCAGAAGGCATGCAGATAACATATAAGGAGCAAGCTGGAAGGCACTGGAGGTCATGTACAACCTATGAGGAGAGCAAAGGACACGTAAACAGCACAGAAAGGTGAAAAGTATCATGACTATTGGAATCAATGCAAATGGGTCTCCAGGGAAACCATATTTTTGTACAAAGACCCAGATAAGAAGTGATGAGATTTGCTCTTTATGCAGAGGACGAAACACAGGCCTGGCAGTCAGCACAGACTAAGCAGAGCCCAAGGTCAATTGCTGTGTAATTCATATTCATGTCAAAACAATTATGGTGCAGAACAGTGCATATCTGCGTAAGTAGTGAAAAATTGCATATCCCCTATTGGTGTAAAAATATTCAGTGCTCAATTAATTAAAATCTAAACTAAGAAAATGAGAACTTGAAATGCTCTCATTGAAAAAGAAGCTGCAAACACAGACCAAGCTGATTATGCAGAAAGCAATGCTGTAGAGAGAGAAACTCAGACGTTTAAATGGATGCATAATTTCTTGCATCAGGAGAGCAAGCTAGACAGAGCTTTGAAGCATATATTCCTAAAATAAACTCTCCAAATGAGAGTACAAAGGTTTTAAACTTGGGAAAATGAGGTTTAATTGGAGTATAAACACATATTCCCAAGTTCTTCTGCAGAGAAAACCCACAGTCCTAAATCCAGCTAAATAGAAGCAAAACAGGTTATAACACACTCTTTGCCCCATCCACTATGTTTTTGCAGGGCAAGCCTCTGTTTCCAAGGGTTTTTTTAAAGTCAGTTCAGAGATTTTCTGAATTGCAGGAAACTGTGCAAATTGAGGCATTTTCTCATTCTGTCACCACTGAGACAGGCAACACCTTGAGTATTAGATAGGGCTGACAGGGACCTCTTTCTGCTCTCAAAGACAATTGGTGGAATACAGATCACATCCACAAGGCAAAGTGCTCTTCCACTTCCTGGAAGTGGAGTATCTACATCCAAACTGCCTAACCAGGAATGGCCCCTTGGTTCTTTAGTCCCAGGTATCCCTGCATCTGCCACAGCCTCAGCCTCTGCACTTCCTTCTTTTTCCTTTTCTTGAAAGAATCTTTGTCTTCAGCTGTTCTCTCCATAAGCATGTCCCACTTCTCCCCAGGGAAGTAGTAACCTCCTCCTCACCCCTCACATCCCAGATTCAGCTGCTCTGTCTTAGAGATATTTGAAATCCATATTAAACCAGTTAGGGTTAACTATGCATCTGAGTTTTTAAAAAGAGGGTATTAAAATGGCATGTATGTGTGAAATCTAATCTCAGTCAAATTAAATCAGAGACAGGCACTTAAAACCCCTTACTTCTGGATGAGGTTATAGGAAATGGGTCGGTCTCAGTGCTAACATCACTGAATATTAATCTTTGGAATATGACAAATGAAATATATGATACAATCTGTATCAAATACTGTAAAAGGGGTAGCAAATTTGGAACTGAGAAACCAACAGCAGTTCTGAGACTTCAGTGAAAGTGAATTCAGTGATTTGTTTCTAAACTGATGAAAAGACCAAGGGATCCTAGCAGTTAATAGGCATAAATATCTGCAAGATGGACAGTGTATGTCTCTCACTGCTATTAATAGCTTGATGAAGAGAGAATTCTGTCTGGCTCCCAACAACTCTAAAGATTTATGAGGATCATTCTAAGGCCTGTGAATATAAGGCATCTGAAAGTGAGAACTGAAAAAGCACTAACAAGGCAGTGAGAGACAGATGAATGCTTCTGAAAATGAAAAACGTTGGCAACATCCAGAGACAGAGATGAATGTAAAATTATTTAATAATTAGCTAACACATTTCTCCCTAATAACTGTTTGTTGACTCAAGTAAACAAAATTGCTATTGGATAAGAAGAAACACCATCACATAAATGAACTAGTTGAAGAGAGGGAATGTGGTTGAAATGAGCAATTTTCATAGTGAGAGGGATTCTAAATGAAGCACCCCAGGGATCTCTGCTATGGCTTGCGCTGTTCAATATCTCCCTAAATGATCTTGAGAAGAGGATGAAAAGGAAAATTACAGTATTTGCTAGTGGTAAGTTTTCAGGATAGTTAAAAAACTGTAGAAGGACCTTGTAGAATGATAAAAATGGGCAGGTAAGATTCAGTAAATGTATTTAGAGTATTTTAAACAATCCCAGCTTTACAATCAAAGGGTAGGCTCTTACTTGACTATAATCTCTTGTAAAGAAAATCTCGCAGTTATAGTGGGTATTATTAAAACATCATTTCCACAAACAGTTTTGATATAAATTAGGTGTCAACCATGGTTAGAAAAGGAACAAACAACAAAGCAAAGCCACTAAAAAAGTCTTTCTGCTTCTGTGTCTTCTTTATTGTAATTTGTGTTGCTCTACTCAACTGAAAACATGAAGAGGGAATGATCAAGGGATGATTGCTCTTCTGTATAAGAAAACTGAACACATGCAGATCCTTCTGCTTGGAGAAGAAATTACTGAAGAGGGTATGATGGGCATCTTTAAGATCTCAGGCAGCAAAGAGGATGTGGCTGCAGAGCAGCTATATTTCTAACTGAAGAGCTGAAAACTTGGGATTAATTCAGCACGGAAAGATTTGCACTGAGAATGAGTTATGGAACTTCTCTGGCAGCTCCTGGTTTATTTCCTGGCTTATTTCACACAATGATCTTTCTGCATTTTCTTCTACCCTTTCACCTCAATGCTGTGGCCAAAGATTCCCTCTATGTGTCCTGGAGATTCCAGCTGACATATCCAGCATAAGGCAGGACAGAAATATTCTAATACATACCCATGGCAAGACCAGCCTCCTGGTACAGATGGTATCCTTTCCTTTCATTGCACTAAGCATTTCTTGAGATTTGTACTTGAAAGCATTTCAAGGCTGCCTGGGTAGAAATGAATGAGCAAGAAGAGGTCCCAAAAGGACCAAGAAAAACTTGTATGTCAAAGTAGGTATCAAAGTATTTCCCTATTCATTACCCTCCAGTCATTCCTCCTGTCATGGCAAACACAGGGAGTGTACGAACACTGACTTGTAAAAAAAAAGTAATTTAACATTTTTCCCCAAGAAGATTGTCAAGAAATATTGTCTTTTCCTAGAACGCTCCAAGTGCAGTTGAAGGGTTCAATCTGAAACACAGCCTGGATAATGAAATCATCCATTGTTTCTGTAGCAACAGTAAGCATTAGAAAACTCAGGGAATTCAGACATTGATGCCTTCTCAGAGCTTGGCACTTAACTTGAGAGTGAGTGTCTCAAATAAATTCCTTTTTTCAGAAAGATCTCAAATTTAGAATTACCTCTTCAAACAGCAAACAGCCAGGTACCCAGCTGACTGGCTCCAAATTATGTTGGTAATTTAGGCACAGCTCTGATAACCTTTAAACTACAATGCATATGGATATCTACAATTGATCAGTATCTGCTTTCTTCTTATTAAAAAAGGCTGAAAAAAACAAATCCTGTGATAAAGATGGCCAGGGGTTTGTATATGCTAACCTAGAGGAATCATTAAGGAAATTAGATACTCTTTTGAATGTCTGTGGAATATATGTTCTTACATAAACACAGTACATGCTATAGCCTAAATTGCTAGTTGCTGTTATTAAATACTTTACTTAGTTTTGCACATGTGGGACAGAAATTTTCATTGACTACCTACACAACAGGAATCGGTAAAATCTCCTTCTTGTCCTTTTACCATTATAACACACCACAAACACCTATCCTGTTTTTATGACATACCACAAGGCTGTATTTGACTGCTATGAGTCAGATGTAAAGACAAATAGACTGATCAAGACAGAGGGCAAATATATTTCCTATGAGCAACTGTATAAAGGTAATGAAGCGTTATTAATAACTAAAGATATTTTTTTAATACTTTGCCTCAAGAATTCAGGCGTGTTGGACTAGAGAGGACACCTAGGGTCAGTTTCTGCAGTTAGAAGTAGCTACATCATGTAGTTCTTTAGTTTAACAAGCTGTGACACAAGACTGTCCCAACCAGGGGTAAGTTCAGGTGCCCCTCTCACAGGCATTGAAAGCTGAGTGAGTACCTGGTGTGTGGTCCCAGCTTCTGTGACAGAAGGGCAATCTGTGTGGTTGAATATAATGAGGGCCTAAAAATCTTTTGCCTGTGTAAAGTTGTACATGTAGATAGCTAAATTAGGCATCATTACTTGCTACTGAATCTTGCCCCAGGTTTCAATACCCTCAGAGAGGGCTGTCCCCTTCCAGCATTAAGTTCTACTCTCCACACTGCAGTTCCTCTTAAGATCCATCTCTTTTTCCTCTCCACTCACTGTTTTTCATTACAGGTCCCTTGTTCCTCTCTCTTCTCTCTTCTTCAAATCCCAATCATAGATTTTCTGTCTCAGAAATCATTCCTGCTAACTACCTTTTCTCCCTTCTCCCAATAGCCAAGTGAGTTTCTTGACTCTGGATTCAAATGAGGTACTTTCTCTACGCACATTGCAGGAAAAGAAAACATCTGGGGATCCATGAGGCTGCAGAAAAGGCAGCCCTCCTCCCATTTTCCATCACTCTCTGGGGGTCTAGGAGGTGAAGGAAGCAAGGCAGCTGCACTGCTTAGTGTACATGGAAACCGCAGAGATTTATGGAAGACTAAGCTGTGATTAACATTTAATAAGCAGAAGCAAATGGTGAAAACTTAATCAAAGTTAAACACATATTAATGAGAAAATGCAAAGTTCACACCTGGCATAAAGGGTGCTCTTCAGCAGATGTGATGCCTTAACCTCAAATTATAAAGGTATCAGAGCTTTTCAAAGAAAAGTAATCATATGCTGTGTGCAGAATTATTTTTTCCCCCAGATGTCAAAGATGTGTTGACTTAAACTATCCAAAAGCACTAAACACAAGCTGGTGTTTAGTGATGAAAGCCAAGGTCTGGGCAGCTTGGCTAACTGGTGGTGCTTCCAGACACTTTATCTAACAGTGCAAGCTCTTAGCTACACATATATATGTACATATATATACACACACATACATTCAGGACCTTGCATTCCTGCCCTGACTAAAGTTGCATTGACCTCTGTTTATGCATCACCACATTACTCCTCCCAACACATCACGCTGTTCAGGTGCCAGCATTGCTTCCAACTGAGCCACACACCCTCGGTCCACCCCCTTCAAGATGCTCCTGGCAACATGGGAAGAGATCTTTTTGCATGGTGGAATTTTCCTACTGGGACAAAACAAGCTCAGCAGCAGTCAGGATCAGAAGGTTTAAACCAGCTATTTACCTGGAGAGCCCAGAAAATGAAAGGCACATCCACATCCTCTCAGGTGAGTTCAAGGAAGATGAAAATCCACATAATCCACCAAGTACTGCTTTGAGGATATTTGTTCTTGCATTCCCACTAACTTTTAACATGTAATCTCTTCACAAAATCAGACTATTTAATCAATTTTCAGGTTCTGCATTCATATTTCAGAGGTACCAAAATGTAGGTGCTATTTTTAACAGGCAATGACAGAGTATTTGAAAACGACAGCACATATGACAGGATATTGAAAACTGGCACCTTTCCCCTCTACATCCAAGGAATACCCAAATTTGCCCACATAGTTTGGCTCATCTGACCAGTAAAATGCTGCACTGAGGTCAATGGTGTTATGTTAGCAGTGGCAGTGCTTTTTAGGCACTAATGCAGCAGAGCACTTAAATTTTGCTTATCCACCTCATTTCTTGAACTGAAGCCAAAGGTAATTTTGTATAGAAAAGTATGCTAGAATGTATAAAATTGCAGCTAACATCGTTGCTCAGTTGAAAGGTGGAATCAGCTTCAAGTAATTCTGCCTCCAATATTAGTCCTGCTTTAAGCAAAACACAGACCAGAATGCTTCAGTGAATAGCAATAAATTCTTGAATTGACACTTTCAGATTTGATTTCTGGCTTTGTAGCATAAAAATCAAGGGATTCTCAGTTATTATGATAAATAGATATGTTGTCTCAAAAGTCACATTGGACCTAGAAAGATTCTATTTTTAAATATGCAAATAGTACTGGACACAGACATTAGTCAGGGTACTTGAGAAAGGATGTATCAATTTATTTAGAGAACCGAGAAGAGCTGCCATTATTTAATTAAGGGATAAGACAATTATAGGCCATTCATGCACGCAAATGTATACTGTATTATCCTGGTTAAATCAAAGATGTCATATATACAATAGGGCACACACACACCGAGCTGACAACTTTTAACTCAAAGTCCTGGAATTCTGGCATTATATAAGTTATAAAGTAATGAAATATAAAATAAAGCATTTATGGCACATAACCCTGTTAAAATGCTACAAGCATTTATGGAGCATATCACTGTTAAAATGCTCCCCATTAAATTGCTAATTATTAAACTCATTTAAATTCAGTAGAATTGTGTTGCTTCACACAAGTGCCTTAGTGATTTACATAAAAATATGTCAGTAGTTTCTCTTCAAGGACATCAATGCAATGATGTTTTTTTCCCCTACTTATTTTTAAAAAATGCCAGGTATTTGGGACCCAGGCACCCCAAGCAATGCCCCCTAGAAGAGCTGCAGGGTACACACTGACCGGAGGTGTTATGTTTCCCTGTCTGTGAGGCAACAGACTGGAGCACTGAAGCCAGGCACATGCCATAGTAGTTCATTTGAGAGAAAGGTGTCTCATAAAACCTAGTAAGAGTCTGCTGAAGACTGCAAACATAGTAAAATTTTTTCAAGTTCCTAATGGTGTTGCACAGATTATCTGCTGTGTAAAAGGCTGGACACTTTTATTGAGTCAGACTTAAAATTAATCTAGTGTTATTTCTAAGAATACAAGTCTATTGTTAGATAAAATTAGCTCTGCAATTCTGAATTCTTGCTATGTTCTACCAAAAAAAAAAAAAATCCTGGTTTCATTTAGCATAGTAACATTTGCAAACTGACTCATTGTGAAACTCACAGTGCTTTCCACTGATATTCAAGCAGAAATTCACACTATTAACCTCATGCAACATTTGCATTCAGGCAGGCAAGGCTGTGGCTAACTATGTATTTCGTTACATGTTTGACATTGAACTCAAGTCTGTGGTGAAGCTTTAGAGCAATTTGAAAGAAGAGAAAGCTTACTACTCCATGGCAAATTCATGTGGAAAACCCAAAACATTATATGTAAAATATACCAACCATGAGTTTTGGCACAACCCATACGCCAAGCAGCTCTCATCAATTTCCACATGAGTAAAATGGAGCATTTTCAGGACCAGAGTATCTGCCAGGCTTTTAGGACAAACAAAAGGAGAAAATCCAGCTTCCTCTTTCAAGGATGTAAGTCATATGTGAAGACCAGGGAAAAATAATAATTTCCAAAACAAAGAACTATATTCAATCAGCATTACTGAAGAGTTCTCTCTGACTGCAGCATCAAGTACTCACCAATGCCAAAACTAGATCAGACATCCAATCCAATATAGCAAATTACATGGATTGGTAGTTTGATTTTAATGCAACAGCTCCTGGTTATCCCTGGTATGAGGTATTTAATTAAAAGTCAAGGACCTCAAAGTCAAAAAACATAATTCCCACTGCTGTGCCTGGGTTTTGGAAGCCGGTATTGTTCCAAAGTGCCAGTTTCCCGGTCAGTTTGGTCAATTCCTGTTTCAATAATAAAAAACTTTCCTGTACGTCTAATACTTACTGACTGCATGAGAAGTGGGGGCTTTTAAAGATCACCCTTGTATTATTACAACATATTCTAAAAGTAGGGTTTCCAAAACATTTTGAAAAAGCCCCAATAACACTTCCTGTGACATGGAAGTCCCTCAAATTAAAGAAATCTTGACTTCATCCCTCATATAGCAGATAGAAGATTCAGAGAAACCAAAAGGAACAGCCCTGAAGAGGACAGATATAGACAGATTAAGGTAGCTGCTATAAATAAACAAATCCTAGTTTATCTTAATTGCACTGAAGACCTCAAACACAGCTCAAAAAATTAAAGATTCCAGCTCAAGACACTGCATTTTTTCTTCACCTCTACCATATCCTCTGCCTGATGAGCTCCAGTCAACTGCTCTTGGAGCCACCTCACAGAAAGACATGCTATATTAACAGGCCTCTGTGACAGACAGATTTAGGTCCCAGCACTCCTGAGTTTGAAGTTCCTGTATGACCTGCACTAATAATTTAGTAAACCTCTGAAAGGCACCAGTCTCCAATATATACCAACACAGAAGAAACTTCTTAGACTTTATGTTTCTCTGTTTTAAGCAATGCACTTTCCCTTTAATTTTTCCCAGCTGCATTTTACAACTGTTACCAATAAGCCTCCTGATCAATTACTGATTAGCAATGCTATTGCTGAGATTTATTCTAGGCACAAGCAAAATAGGTAGAAGTCTATGGCAGTTATGCTCCGATAATGAAAGAAGCAGGTCCTCATCCCCTATTTTTATTTTTATATCTTTTATCTGATAAAGAAGTGTNTTATCTCCGGGTGCCACCCTCCCTCCAGCCTTGCCGTACGCCCTAGGCGGGTTGCCTGAACCCCGAGAAGGACCGGCGTGACCCCGACGCCGGGCTTGCCTTAGCCGCACCCGGGATTGAGCTCCCGAGGCCATTCCTGGGGCGGCCCACACCTGTCGCGCTGCTGCGGCCGGGTGCTGAGACCACCCAAACGGGCTAGCCGGGGGAACAGCGGCGCGTCAGCAAGGCACTTCAGGTTAAATAGTATGGAAATACAAACCACTTATGTTAAAACGATAAGAAAAACAGGGCTGAACCCAGTTAATGTAGTGTCACTGCAAGGCTATTAATACTTCTGCAAATTGTTTCTGAGAGCAGGGTCATCAACTTGTCTGATATTTATGGATTTTCTTCCATTTAAGAGGATTGGTCTAGTAGGGCCCATGACAATGGTCTCTACAGAACCTCTCTTTCAAGAAACCTGGTGAGCCCTATGAAACACTACTTTAATCAGATGCAGCTGTTTGTCCTCTATTTGCACATGGAAACTGAGGCACAGAGATGACACAGCTTCCCAAGGGCAGGCAAGTGGCAACCTCGACAAGGAGAAATGATGCCCTGAGCATCTGGATCACTTGCCCATTGGCCAGCCATGAGCTCAGGATGCCCTTAAGACCCTCATGCAGGTAGCTGAGCAGCAGCAATATCAATTACTTGTTCATGCATGGTAATTAATTTCTTTTATTTTTCGAGTTTCAAGGAAGAAAGGGGAAGCAATACAGAAGAAAAGGTGGATGATGTCCCCAAGCCTGTGCTGAAGGGACTCTCTTCTGGAAAATGAGGACATTCAGAAACCTGTGTTTGACCTTCTACAGGACTGGAAAAGGCTAATGTGACCCTGGGAGCACAGACACCTTTCTGAACTCTTAACAGTCGAAGCAGCCCCCTGCAAATCCTTTATGGACAGGCAGCCACACAAACCAGTTTTAGCTTGTTTGGGCCTTTTAAATGGAAATAAATTCTTCAACCTCTCTTATCACTGACAGAGCACTTACCAACCTAAAAGTCTCATAAATGTATAACTTGTGTTAAATTGCCCTCTAGAGGAGACAACAGAGAGGCAAGAGAATGAACCGCTGGAAACCAATTGTAACAATTTTTTTAAAAGCAGCAGAACTACCACAGTAATGCCATGCTGTTCTTTCAATATATCAGGAGAGAAACCTGATTGTACAGTTGCCCTTTGTTCCATTTTGCTTCAAGGGTGTACTAGAAAATAAAACTGTGTTGTTGTTTCAAGATGAAGAGGTAGATCTTCACAGATCAAAGGTGGAGTTCTGTTTTTCAGACAGGGAGCTGCACTATTCATTTGTAATTTGCTTTAAGGAGAGCAGGATGAGTGTTTTGATTAGAGACCGATTTCTACTGATCAGAGTCGACTCTGCTGCTTCACACATGTTCATTCCTGAGCTTTTCAAAACTATTTCTCACCATGACCAATTGATAAGGTTTTGCAAAAATAATCCCCAGGGCAAAAAATCACTAACTGTTGCAGTCCTTTGTTCTTACAACAAGAATTTTATAGATTCCTTTAACTTTTCCATTTTATAGAAAGTTTTCTTTAAATTCGAAAGAATAGCTATATCCCTTACCTGGACCTTTTCACCCTTAATAAGCCTGCCTACCCATGCCAAAAGGAAACAAATAGTATTATATATATTAGGGATACAATGCGTGATAAGGGCCATCTGGTTAAATTTAAAAAGATAAATAGCAAATCAAAGTATTTTAGACTTCTTTAATATTAATAGAGTGGGAATACAACCCATGAGCACAAGTATTGGGGTGAATGGAGGTAGAAAAGTCCAAGAAACTAAGAGAATTCAAAAGGCCAGGCATCTGGGGAAAAATTCATACCTATTGAAAGTTTACCGCTATGAATTTTTATCAGACATGCTATCTCCTTTTTTTGGGAAACCACAAAGACATATGTTGTCACATGAGCTAAAACAATGCATTAGTCGTGATTATTATATGCAGTTAGGAAACCTGTCAATCCTTTAATGCAGTATTAGGTTAAAAAAAAAAAAAAAAGAAAATCAAACAAGCAATTCTGGTTGCTATACCTGCAAAGATGTGTGAACCTTGGCTACTTTACCAAAATAACAGTGACAACATTACTGTAAATTGCAAATTACGAGACTGAAAAGTAAGAGGAAGGTGTAGAACCCAGGGTCTCTGATACGATACAGGAACATGAGAAATTACATGGCTCACATTAATACCTTTCCCAGGCACCTGCCCTACCCTTCTGATGGATATTGCTGGCCCCAAGGCAGGGTAATCTGATGCACTATGAATTAGTTTCCAAATTGCTCTAAATTTCCATATTCAAGTAAGATGATTCCTCTTTCAAGGTATCTTAACACAACGAGCTGAAAGCCTGGTGTTCCAGCAAAAGCATAATGAATGGATTGGATGTGCCTTGTATAGACAAGGGAAATGAACTGGAATTACACTGATCTAAATGTTATGAGTATCATCTGTGTTGACCATTAAAAATGGAAGTTACAAAGTTAATTACAGTAATTATTTCTCTGTGCACACATCAGTCAGCCCCCTCAGTGTTCACGGGTGCATCCCCTTAGGGCCCTATGTACATCCAGTTTGCTTAAGTGTTTGCCAACTTGGTCATTATTCACAAAAGATAAGACATCCTTTTTCCAGACTTTTCCCTTGATCTCTGCAGACTGGGATTAGTTGAAGCTAATTTATGCTGTCCTCTATTTGGGAACAAAGACCTGTTCTAATTTGCTCCCTTTCCACATCTATGTGAGAAGATAAATGTATCATCTTGAAACTTGAAACAAGAATTCCAAGTATAACTCTAGAGCCCATGGTGCATTCTGAAATGAACTTTTTGTAATTACTTTAGTCTGGAGACCCATGGTAACAAAGGGCAGTTGACATCTGCACAGCTTAGACCTAAGTATTTACAAATGGTTGAGAGAATACGAACAATACAGAAAGAGAAATGCAACAAGAATGCAAACCCATAAATCTGGTGTGGAAGACACATTATTCACATCACATCGTATTCTTATGATGCACGAGAACTGCATAATAATTTAATGGGTGCATTTCTAGAATTCTGTATAGTATGTCTCTGCTGCCTCTACAGATTACAGATAGGGACACTGTATTAGTGTGGGAAAGAGAAAAATGAGTTAAGGCATTCATTTTACAAAGCACTGAAATAGAACCATAATATCAAATCAATGTCAGCTACTGTAAAACATGTATAGTAAAAATGTGATCAATTTAGGCTTACTCATGACTGCTGGAAAGCTTTCAAGCTGATTTGAGTAAGAGCATCATATTACAAAAATGGAGCTGAGCTTTATTTGAGACATTTCATCCAACCTTCTCCTTTTAAGAAGATATTTGTTGGTGCTTACCATTCTGCAATATGGCCACCCTTCAAAATCTTTCTGTGAGAAAGATTTCAAAATGCTGTGTGAGAAGCTGCAGGTTCTTTCAGTGGGCTAAAATAGAAGCAGTTCTAGCACAGCAACTCATTGCCATCTTCCATGGTCTCACCAGGTTCTCAGAGATCATATAATGTATTAATATTTAGCATTCTATAAATTCTTTCAACTAAGTAACCAAAAGAGTGTCATTACATTCAAAAAGTGTTAAAAAGTGAAATTTTGGGAGCAAACACGAGGGATCTTGAGTTATTATAAAGAGAGGGAACAGGCTTTGTGAGGTAGACATTTCAGAAAATAAGGCTTCAATCATTCCACTATCTGTGGTGAAGAATCTCATCCTTTGAGGTTAGCCCCTGTTATTTTCTGTCAGCCTTTGAAATACAGATGTAAGAGACACATCTGTCTGTTGATGTAGCACCATGACCACAACAAGGTGATCAAAAAGCACAGCACCACTGAATGGGTGCCCTTGTACCACCCATGCACCTCTGCCACATCAGGTTCAGCTGTCACCACCTGGGGCTGAGCTAGGTTTTCTTGCTGATCTGACTGGGAACTAATCCTACTGAAGCCTTATTTGAGGA
Source organism: Polioptila caerulea (assembly GCA_013397295.1). Classification (NCBI taxonomy): domain Eukaryota; kingdom Metazoa; phylum Chordata; class Aves; order Passeriformes; family Certhiidae; genus Polioptila; species Polioptila caerulea. The sequence goes on along the minus strand of VYXF01012378.1, from coordinate 216,515 downwards.
ATGAACACCTGAAGCACAGCTTGAGCCAATACAAGAGCAGTGATGGGAACACGCACTGATAGCTGATAACTAATAACTAATAGCTAACAACTGCAATTAGACTGCCTTTAGTCCACCATGAAACTGCAGGACTAATGTGCAACAAAAATCTCAACAATTCTAAGCACTAAAGAGCTGCATAGTCCCTCATTTAGGGACTATGGGTAGAGAATTTGATTTCCGAGCCATGGCGTTTTTCATCAATAGCAATTTCTCACCCTCTGGAAGAAGTTTCTGAATTAAAATACCACAAGTCCTGCTTTGCACTGAGCCAAGAACAAGAGTGAGTTTGTCTGCCTGTTTGAAACAAGTACAAATTGCTGCGCTACTGGGCATGACAAAAAAAAAATATATCTGTGAAAAGAAAACCACCTATACAAATTAATCATACGCCAGGGTTTTCCTGACACCCATTTAAGGATAATACTACAGTGACTGGACACTCTTAGAGCAACATGAAATGCAATTAAATGAAAAATCAAGATATGATGTTTGTTGTATGTATCATTCCTTTTTTTTTTTCAGGGAGACTGTTTATCAATAGCAGGAGAGAACATGTCTTGAAAGGGACAACACACATTTGTTACTGTAGTACAGTGGGCCTGCTGTAAATCACACAGACTAACAAACCAGTCTGCAGCAGTAGCTCATGGGTACTGGACATTTTTAGATGGGTAGAGTAAATCAATGGTCAGAGATAAACCACACTTCATCATCTTTCCCCTTCACGGAAGGAAATCAGGAAGAGCAATAACAGAATATTCATTTACAGAAACACCTTTGAAGGACTGTTAAGAGATGTTTCCAGAGTATTTTGTAAACAATCTATAGAATCATATAAGAAACAATGTTATAGCTTGAAAACCTATGCATACAGTTAGCTTACACAGAATAAGAGTGAATTACTAAGCACATTCTTCTCAACTTTTATACTTCTCAGCTGTGTTCTTCTGGCGACAAAAGCATAAATACTGTGCTGCGTCCTACAGTGTTATGCCAGTGCTACTGGTAGTAGCATGAAGTGACCTTGAGACATTGAGATTTTTCCTCTAACTTTGTACCACCTGTCAGTCCCAGGAAAGCTGGGCTCTCTCCTAGGTCTACTCCACTTGTCTGAAGGTCCATGGAGGTAGGATGTGTATCTGTCCCATCATTCCTAGGGTAGCTCTGCACAGATGATGTCCAGAGTACTGTGAGAGAATCCCTGCACCTCAGACATACATTTCACAGCAAAAAACTCTACTTATTTATGTTCTTTGTTACCCCTGAAACCAGTTTCGTCCAGATCTGCACTTCCTTATCTGGCAGCTGTAGAACTGCTCATAGCCGTGAGGTCTCCAGTGCACACACAAGGCCTTATCTCTTATCACCCCTCGCCAGCATTCCTCTGTGCTGTGCCCCATTTTTCCATTTCTCAAGGCTGATGCTATCACTCCAGGGCTGTATTTCTCTACACTACATCACTGTGTTAGAGCCATAAATACCTCGTTCCACATATAGAATAACTGTCTGCTAAAATATCTATACAGAACCATGGTTGTACGACACAAAGACACACATAAGTGAAAGAAATTAACCACAGACGCCTGGTCAATTAGAGAAACTGCTGTCACAGCTAGACCAAGTGAAACCAAGCTACAAACATGTCAAGAAAAGATCAGATAGAGCAAGCCTAACAAACCACAGTCACTCTGCCTTGCAGATTCAATAGAAAGATCATGGTCTGCTATCCAAGAACAGTAATCCTGTACTGCAAGGACAAGGCTCTCATTCCTAGTCTGTACATCCTGAATCCTTTTTTTTAATCTGCCTTCCTACTCTAGTGAAATAATCTTCCTTCTCTAGTGAACAGATCAAATCACCAGCATTTAACTTCTCTGGAAGTAACTGACTTGCTCCACACCTGCCGATATCTTATCCAGCAACTCTTTCCATTTAGAGAACAATTGCAATGGGATCACCACTTGCCTACTGCCACACAGAGGTTTCTAGGGTAAGCCAGTGTGTCTCCACAGGGAATCCTTTCCTGAGAGGCAGAATGAAAGAGAAGAATCAGATTTGCATTAAGTGTTAATCAGCAGAGATTCACTGAGATTAATGACAATGAACTTATGAGAGATGTGAGAACTATAAAAATCCTTTTGTTCAAGTACAGCAGCAATTTTAACTTGCAATTCTACCTTCTAAAAAGTCACTATTTGAGTTCTTTAAATCATGTTTCAATTTACAGCCAGACACAAAGGGCAGGTTTCTGGTCTCTTTGTCGGTGCTCAGGAAGCAAGTAAGCTCCTGGAGGGCCACAGAGTGGGTTCATCCTCATTGCCTTCACATTCAGTGGGCAAAAACACAGCACCTCTGAACGTCTGAATTCCGTATGGGAATCCTCAGTGCCTTCCACAGCTCGAAGGAAGTAAAGAAGAGGTGGAGGGGGTGTTTTGAATAACACTACACAACTAAGTTCTTTGACATTAGGGATTGGAAACTACAGGTTTTCTGTTTTGATTCAGGCATTCAAAAAGTCATTGAATATGTTCAGTTAAAATGGCAAAATGTATGCAAACTTGTGACTGTTTCTGCCCTCAGATGACTCAATCCTCTCCCTCGCACAGTGCCCTGGTTACCATTGCTTTGCCAAAACAGAAATTATCCACTTAGATTAATAATTGTGTCATGTCTAGGCATGTTAGTTAATAACTCTGAGCTGCTCACTAGCCATCATAGCCCAAACTGCAGTGTTGGCTGTCTTAGTTTGCTTATCTCTGGAGCACTGTGTGAGGATGCTGGATGTACCATGGATCATGCCCATGAATATTAGAAGTCAAAGTTTATATATCCCACTGAACAACTTGATCTCTCTTACAATAACAGTATAGAGGCCTCAAAATTGTACATTCTTTATCTTGAGACCAGATTATTTAAGCTGTAGCCTTGCTCTTAAAATGCAGCTTCACAAAGAGACTGTGAGACGAGGCACAGCTTTGTAGTCATTGCAGCAATATACAACTTAGCAACTCATATTTTTGTTTCTGAATGCTACTTTGGCACCCATGACATTGCCCAGTCCTACTTTGCAAGAGAAATTTCTGCTCAGCAGCATTTTAGGAATTTAGCATTTTTTGGAATTTCAGGAGCTTTTCAGAGACTTTCCTTTGCTGGTGATCACTGGCAGCAGATGGCTAGAGCATTGTGTCTTATGTTTAAGATGCTCACCCAAATTATTCTTTTGTCTCCATTCTGGTACATTTCAGTGACATAAGTTTTGACTAAAGGTCTAGTAAAGTCAGTTGAAGGACTTCTGATGTCAGTAGATGCTGAGTTATCATAATTGTAAACAGGAACACTTCTATGTGTTATCTTTCTGTCCCATTCTCATACCACACCAATAACATGAAGCAAGCTTTTATTTCATTAACAAGAACTATTGTGGCAGATTTTGTCTACAGCCATTGCTTTATGATCTGCCACATAAGTCTTCTTGCTGTTTTTCCTCTTTGCATCACTCCTTAAATTTCTGTACAGCTGGTCAAGTACACTAATACTCCACATTATTTGTATATTATTTCAAAACAATCCATCTCAGTCTTCTTTTTCCTGCTGGATGGTTTCCATGAGAGCAGTTGCTCCATCACTAACTGTGGTAGGTTTCTTTGAACAGGCCGTCACTCAAGAGTCTGTAATTAAATTTGACTCGTGTTTTCAAGTGTGGATGAGATTCAGGCCATACTGACTTATCCCTTTCAGGATCTATCTTCAGGACATTTTTAAACTACTATCCACCAATGCTATAAGCAAACCGTTTTTGTCATTTTACTTGTGAAGGTGATTTAAACAAACATTTTTGGTGTAAGGCCTTTCACAAGTTCTCTCCTTGGCAATTGTTTCCTGCACTGTTTAAACACATCCAAAACTGAAGCCTAACCATACAGAGAAGTTTAACTCTTTATTGCTAAAGTGTAGTTGATGAATGGAGGTTACTGAGCCTACATTGCCGAGACTGGCTGTCCCCAGACAGCACTGCCCCAGCACATCCCCATGCTGCCTCCAGCGCCACAGGATTCTCCCTGTGCATTGCAGTATGCCCTGTGCACCAGGAGCTGCCTGCCCAAAATGCAGAGTTTTCCATATGCAGCCCAAAGACAGGGTAGAAAAGCTTCTACACAGCATTTGTGGTTGCAACAGCCATGAGTCAACAATTGCACCAACAAATCTCTGGCCAGAGCACCTCATGTCACTCTCAGACAAGAGAAAGAACTGAGAAATGGGTTTGTCTGTGATGGAGGATGGGAGGTACAGGCTTCATAATTCAATCAAAAATAAACAGAAATAGAAAATGAATAATTATCAATAATAAATTACATCATTAATTACAATAATGTCCCATAGCCAAATTCATAGTCACAATATAATTTCAAATTATACTACTTTTAACATGTTCCTCCTCCTGTCCCAACTTTGTCATGCATATGAATAGGACCATTTATAGGAAAGGGAAAAAACCTTTGAGAGTCGCTAGCATTTCAAATTGATTTCTTCTGTTTTAATAATCACTATCGACCCTCCTTGGGTGAGCAATTTCCTGGTGCTGGCAGAGGAGGCCTTCTGTAGATCAGCCAGCCTCTTTAATACGGTTCATTAACATAGCTAAAAGTCAACTTTTATGACCATCATTTCAGAAACATCCATACTTACAAATCATTTACTATTTCTCAGGAAAAGATCATGCTTGAAAATGAAATCAGCACATTATCCCAAAAGGATCTGTCACTACCACATTTTTTTCAGGCAAAATGCACATTTTTTTAAACCAGATTACTTTGAAGAAGCAACTGGTAACTGACAATTCAGTTAGACTCGATATTTTTCTATGAAGTTTCTTTACAAATGCTTTGTCTGGTTTTAATCTTTCAAACCATACTTAATGGTCTACTTTATGAAGCAGTCAGGCATGAGCTTATGGGTCTACTGGGCCATAAAATAAAAAAGTAGTATCATAAAGATAAAATGCAATGCAAATCTCCACAGCCCATACTTGCATGCCTTTAATGCCAGCACTCCACATAATTCTTATTCTGGTACTTTACACTTCTAGTTTCTCCGATTTTCCCCCAGAGTGCTGTACTGGATAGTGCTGATTCTTTTTCTGTTTCTTGCTTTCAGTTTCTCAAATCAAAAATGTTCTGAGAGACATCAGATATCATGGCCAAAAGAAAAGTTGTTTAAGAAATCGTTGGTGAAGCTCACAGTGACCAAAAGAAGCATGAGGGTAAGAAGAAGGAGAAGAAGCTCAGGGGAAGATCACCAAGCTGGTGTCTGGACAGGACTCATGTACACAAATCTGCCATCTCCCATGGGGCACTGCCAGGCCTCTCTCCTCCCATCCCACTCCTTATTCCACTGCCTGACATCTTCTGTCTTATATGGGAAATAGGGGCTAGAATAGACTTCACAGAGAGGGGACTGTCAAGGGACAATGAAAAGTGCATCCCGTTTATACAAAATAGCGCGGAAATACATCTTGCAGAAAGAATGTGAAGAGGATAAATGTGCAATTAAAAATTGTTTGCCCATGGAAAAGCTTTAGACAATAGCAAATAACTCTCTCCAAAGGAGTGAGGAATGAAGGAACTGTAAGAAATTACACCAATTAACACAGCAGACTTTGGAGTTTGTAAATATATATATATTTACATTTAAAAAGTAATTATTTGTGGATTTCATTTGTATTTTAAAATGGACAGAAATTTCTCCTTTACAAGACTAGCTTTTCCTTTATTGTGCTGAAAAATATTAAAAGTTGTTAAAATCTTTCTGAGTGATCAAGTGAGACTCTGATCCCTACAGCCAAGAGGCCCTTAAAATACATTTTTTTCTTGTATGACTAGAGTGTGCAGAGCATTGATAGCATAGCACGTTAGGCAGTCAAAAATGAGTGCCAAGAAAAGCTTAAATGAATGGATCACTGACATTCTACTTCAAGACAGGAGTGTTGGCATGTGTAACAACTTTAAATCTCATTATCCCGCTCCGTAGTTGCTCTTGGAGATTTCTTTACTGTAGACAAAACAAGTAATTTCTGTTTCCGTGAGAAAATGTACCTAAAATTCCAACAAGTATTCTATAGTCCCCCAGTTTCAGCGTGACTCTGGTTAAAAGGAAATATGAATTTTGTTTTTACTGCATTGCGATCAGGATTAAATTCAATCTTTTCTCCATACATACTAATTTAGAGAAAGCATCAAACCAAGACCACATTTCTTAAATATGGTCTGTAAGTGCACTGTAAAAGCTTATAAATGCATAGTGTAGTGTTATCAAAGCATGTACAACGGATTAACTGCAAATCTGTCACGTTAGAAACTCCCGTGTGCTGCAAACCACTGAGGAGTGAGGCGGGAGTGCCCTCTTGTGTTTACAGAGAAATGATCTTAATGGTCACCCCATTCGAAATCACAACGTGGGGAAAATTCATCCGCTCCTGTATCAAGCATCTCCAGACTGGCTGCAGGTCAGGTGTTCCTATCTGATCAGCATTGCAAACCCGATTGCTTACTAGTTCAAACAAGGTTTCAGCCTCTTGTTTTGTCATGTGGTATCATGCAGAACATTTCTCCTTCACCAGCTCTTTTGCTGCAATCTTCAGCAATCCCTGGCTTTGCACAGGCCCACACCCCCATCCAGCATGTGGAGAAACATGGGCGAGAGCCACTGGCTCCCTCTCTACTGATGTTCCCTCCCAGTGCCTGCAAGGCAAGTCCTGCCTTTGTTGCAGAAATGTAGGTATAAAGTAAGATCAAGTTACTGCAGATCCTAGTGAGGTCTGTGGTAACTCAAAGTAGAGCAACAGCAGGAGAGGGACACCTGGAGCTGGACCCACATGATTCCTGAAAGGAGAGGACATGGATATCCTCTTAGTTTGCCTCTGTCTACAACCAGTCTGGTAGGCTGGGTAAGGTTTTCAAACTCTATGACATTCCTAGTATAAAATGTATTAATTTTGTAAAAGTTATCTTAGTTTATCCCTTACTTGCATGTAATAGAGAAACCCTATAATCAAGCTGTGTCACAAACTCCCACTGCAGTCCATAGAAACTGATTAAACATGCCAATAAACTGCAGAATCTTCAAGAGAAATGAAAGATATCACTTAACAGGGCAACTGGCACCAGCCAGGGTCACATAGTAATTCTGGCAACTGTGATGGCTCCGGTGGGAATAGTCGGCTGCATTACAGCAAATATTAATGGTTTTCACTGTGCATGCAGCTACCAGAGCCACTCAGCAGCTTTTTCAGCCCCATCTGGCATCCAAAACTCCCTTACATAACACCAGGCTGCCTGTGAGCAGTGGGCTGCTTGCCTCATCCAAGAACAGGTAGTGACCAGACCTTTTTGTATCTTGCACAACACCACTGCAGGCTGCCACTTGGGAGTTTCTCTGGAGAAGGCTGAGTCACCTTCTATTCCCTCAAGGGATGCACTCAGATCTGATTACTGGTGCCTCTGAAAACTTCCCCAGCACTGCTTTTTTGAGGAGGAGTAGAGAACATCCTGATCATCCACTCCTGGCTTCCAAGAGGGCCTAGCTTCGGGATTGCAAAGGATGCTGATGGGACGACACCCTGAGACTCTGGCAGCAGTTGGAGGTTAAGGCATCAGAGGATTTGTGTCAACTCAAGCTTCAGACCACAATTTATCTGATCTGCAAAGGCCCTGTGTTTAGAAACCGTGTGTACTCGTTATCTCTGGCAGAGCAATTGTTTCACGTCTCATGGAGTGATGAAGAAATCTTGTCTGCCTATTAGCTGCATGTTCCCAGTGCTGACAAGGTGTGGCAGCCTTGTCTCATACTTTCCCTACACAGCATATGTAAAACCAAGGACCAAAAACCAGGATGGCCTTGTCTTACTCTGCTCTCTGCTGTTGAGCGCACAGATGGAGCCTGCAAGTTCTGAAATGCTCAGGTCTTTCCTTCTGTTGCCCTAAGAGGCTGGGTGAACTCCATTGAGTTTTGGTGAATATCCAAGAGAGCACAACCAGGCAAAGCAGTTTAGATCATAGGAGGGCCTCCAGCAGAAGCCACCTGGTACAAACACTTCCATGATAGAAGGATGCAGTCTCTCCGGTATCAGGTCTATTACCTGCTCCAGTCAAGAGAATATCAGGACAGGGAACGTGTGCTTGTGTACCTGGTAAAAATTTGCAATGCTATGGGTTCCCTCCTAAAAGGTTATCAATATTAGTTTACTTTCTCTTAAATTAAAAAAATTACTTACACAGTTGAAATGGCTCATTTGGGTTTTAGTGAATATTATCATGGTTATATGACTAACTGTGCTTCCTGCCTCTTTCTGTTCTTTACAAATACAGACTTCCACCTTCAAACACTGAACACATTAATCTTACACATCCTAGGGCAGAGCATCACAACTGTGTTGCTCATTAGTAGGATAATCATAAGTTTTACTGCTCTAAATAGATATTGTTTCTTTAATTGTATTTAGACAGAGATAACTGCTTCTTCACAGTACAAGAGTAAATAACAGCAAACAACGGACTTCTTAAACATTAAATAATGTTTATTTTAATGACTGAATCCTTGCATTTAGGCATAGTTAAATGCGGGGTACACTGCATTTTGGAAGGATCAAGCATGATGTTTCATATTATATTTGTAGCAGCCTGAGTATTAGCTGCTTTCAGGGGACGTCGTCCTGCTCAGCAATTTCCCAGCCCAGAGTTTTTGCTCCCACCACTTCCTTTCTGTTAAATCTAGTGGTTAGATGGTCACAGTCTAAGTCAGCTCAGGTGGCTGATTTGCAAGAAAACGAAAGCGGAAGAAAAAATTTAAAATGTTTTCTATTGCACTGGGTAGTTTCTTGTAGCAGCCTGTAGTTGTGACAGGGGAGGAGGGATGAACCAGGTGATCCCTTTCAGCAGGAGCTGAGAAGTTCTGCTTAACTGTAAAGTTAAAGCACTTTACCTGCTGAGAGCAAGACACACAAACCCCACTAATTTTTAAGAACAAGACAACATGGAAACAAAATTCTACAATAAAAGATTTGGAAAATACCTGCACCTATGCACATTACATAGAAGAAAAGATCTATGCATCATCATTAGGTGAAAATCTGATGCATAATTACATCTATTAAAATTAATATATTGGCACTTCAGCTAAGGTATTTACATTTCCTACTTTTTTAATTTAAAAAAATTGTATCTGTTTTAATATGAATATAATGAGTAAAATAATATGTATATCTATTTGATTTTCTTACTTTATCAAATGAAACATTCCAAGCAGTTGAAGTGTCTGAGAAATATTCACTTCAAACAGAGTGCCTCTTTCTTACCCAGAGTTCTGTACTTATCATAACCAGATTCAATTCCAGATACTGGAATGTAGTTTTACAACTTCTATTTTGTTTTAATAGTTCACATGGTATTTCATTTTAAAAAGAACAAAGTAAGTACGTGTTGTTCTTTCTGATTCTGTAGAGTGTGATTTTGGGATATTGTAAGAAATAAAATATGACTGTAAGAAAGGCTCTGAAAGATGGCAATATTGAGAATAGTTCTGGTTAAAATAATCATTAGCTCAGCAGCCTTGTATTCTCTAAGAGCCAGAGGCAGCCTCTTGTTAAGGAACATGAAAATATAGTTCCTATTTAAAACTGGATTTGACACTTAGTTTGCCAAGGCTGTATAAATATGACAGAAAAGCCTTATTTTCCCTATGCCCTGTTAATTAATGAAGTGATTGCAAGTGATAGCAATAAATGGCTGGGTCATACAGCTATGAGAAGAACATTAAATAGCAGGTTGCTCTTCCCCCATCTTGTCACTTCAATGCTTTCATCTTGCCCAAATATGTTCATCTCATCATTTAAGGATGAGAAAAGCCAGTAAGATAAATAGCAATTATATAGCAACTAAATAAAACATATTATCTTCCAATAATACGCTGTTTATGTGGAATAACACAGAAGAGATTTAAACACTGAGAGAAAATGATGTTCCCAACCACTAACAAAGACTCAGACCTAAATTTCTTTTAAGTATTTTTGGGCATGCTGCTGTAGTAGTTCAAGATAATGAATGCTTCTGTTACACAATAAAATAATTACAATGATGTACCCCTAGAGACAGCACACAGAATTACCCCTGTAAACAGAGGAAAGCTAGCTGATTTAATTTAAAATTATTAATATTAACTAGTTTGCCTGCCTTAAGGCATCAACTTTGTTGCTTCTTTTAGATAACAAAGTGAAGAGGGTTTGAGAGTTTTTCTTGCAGAAAGCTTAGTTATGCTTTACTGTTAATTTTAGCTATATAAACAGATTAGATTATGGCACTAAACCAAGTGTGCCAGTATAAGCAACCATTGTACTTTTAGATTAACTTTGCAGCAGAAACCCAAAATACCTGCAACAGCTGTGCTCAACTTCTGAAAGCAGAGTTACCTAAAAATGAAGATGTTAAAACAAAAGTAGCAGAACCCTCAATGTGCATTAGATCTCACAAGTGGTATGAAAACAGAAAACACTGTCTTGAAGGCACAAAATCACCATTCAGGGCTTCTAAAAGGGCAAAAGGAAACTTAAATTACATATCAGAGTGACACTGTTTAGTCATCAAAACTAACAGTATATCCCTTTTCAAGTTCATGAATCTGATCCCCACAAGAAAACTAGGCCATGCAGTTGCATTCATTTTTTGCTCCTGTGTTCAGTGTGAAAAATCTGGGGAAATTCCCTGCACCACACCACTTTTGAGGCTTTTATGATGGAAGTTGCTCCCAACTTCTTGAAGATGCTGCAGTTTCAACAAGACCAAATGATGCCTTAGAGGAAGCTAGAGGAACACAAACTTCTAATTGTGGTGTGTGGTCCTTGAAATTGCTCTGGTGATAAAGAAAGGCAAGTAGCAAACAGAATTATGATGTTTTGAACAGGTTCTACAGAAAACTAGAAAACTAAAGCCTACTAGAAATCTAGAAAACTAAGCCTCACACTTATTCCAGGGAAATAAGCAAAAAGTTTATTGCAAAAAGTTTATTATAAAAAGTATTAGTGTGTACCTAGATAATTGTGATCTGAAGGACAATGGTCAGAAAACTTGGTAAACTCACATCACACATCATCAAGCATGTGATAAACTGATCTAGTGCATGGGTTCCCTAAAGCCTCTTAGCAAATAATTTTAAGCAGACTAAGCAGACGTGCAATAGAAGGTAAAAGACAGGAAACAGAAGGTAGAAGTATATGGTTAATTTTCAGAATGGAAGAAAACTGCCACAGAAATCTGTGTGGCCTGCACTGGTGAACTTACTGAATTGATCTGAAATAGGTGGTAAGCAGAGGGGTAAAAAAACCCTAGTAATTCGTAATTTATTGCTGATGCAAAAGTAGCTGCAGGAGCTTAAAAAGGCTGAGTGAGTACAACAGCAACACATGAAATTCAGCATAGATCAATATAAAGCACCACTCACTGAGGAAAGCAAACACAACAGCAAATGCAAAACGATGGTCTCTGTCATTTATTGCTCCAATGTGATCCTGCAGTTATGACACACGGTTCTGTGGAAATGTCATCTCCATGCACAGAGCCAGAAAAAAGGACACCAGAGTTTAGGAAGTGCAAAGGAACAAAAAAAAGAAAGCAGAGAACATCATGGGACCTCTGCATAAGCCCATGTCATACCTGCTTCCTGAACAGAGTGAATACTCTGGGAGTCTCATCCCAAAAAGGAAGCAAAAGAAGCTGAAAGAAGATCAATGGGAGTATGGTCAAAGTTAGGAACTGATTCCCCTATGAGGAATGATTAAATAAATGAGGTTTCCTCAGGCTGAAGAAGAGACTGGAGGGTGGGGGCTCAATGAGGGGATGACTGTGGTGGGAAGGATTACCCACTGCCTCTTCTAAAACTGCAAAGAGCAAACAGAAAAGAGATACAAAGTGAATTAAAGGAGATGCATTTTGCTGTAACAATAATTAAGCTCTGATATTCCTTTCCATTGTTATTGGGGACGCTAAAATTTTATAAAGGCTCTGGGGAAGACTGTACAAATTTATGGGTAGGAAATTAATGGAGGATTGTTACATTCTCATGTATACAAAAATAATAACCCTCTAGGAGGTTTCCGAGCTTTTCGTTCCCAGAGGCTGGGGGAGGATGTGCTTGTTCTATCCCCACTCCCCTCCCTAGGCATTTACTTTGGGTNTTTATGATCTCATTTATTATTAAAAAGAAGAAAAAAAGCATTTGTTTTTCTGTGATACTGAAGTGACTGATAAATCAAAGAGAGAGACCTGAGAAGTTTAAATAAAAAAATTCTGGTATCTGCAAAACACTAAAAACAGGGTCACATTCATAAGCTAAATTGTTTCTCAACTCAAGTATTTTATAATGCATAATGTGAAATATGGCAAAGTCAGCTCAGGAGTTTACAAGGAGTACTATCTGTTCTGAAAAGGAAGAAATTAAAGCTACATACAATAGATTTCCTGCTGGGAAGGTGAGAGGGAAGGGAACTCAGCATCCCAAAGGATGCACTGGTAAAAAACCCAAACCAAACCAAGAGACATGAGTCATCAAAGCTAGAAGGTTACAGGAGAAAATCCAGGAAGCCGGACCTAAAATAGGAACAGAAAGGAAGTTGGGGGAAGATAGAAATAAAGAGAAAGAACAAGAAAGAAATAATTTAAGACAAGAAAAGAGAACTTGGAGAGAGTTGCCTAGACCTGAAAAGCAATGGAGGTAGTCGCACGACCAGACTTCCAGGCTGACATACATTTGTGTGGGCCAACATAAGAGAGTCAATCCAGTACATCCCCATTATCTCATAACCAGCACTCCCTTCTGCCAGTGCTGACACTGTGCATGAATGTGAAACCATGTGGTGAGCTAAATTCAGAAACAACTCATCTATAAACTAACACTTTATGGCAACTAGGCTTATGGTTCAGACCAGCTTTAGGATCTCTCTGGAGAGTGGTAATAGAGTATCAGTTCTTGCTTCACAGCTTGCACCCTCATCCGGACAGCTGGGATATGGGTTAAAGATGTGGAAGCCTGAAGAACTTGATGCCTGAAGGAGGGGAAAGAAAGGCAAAAGAAGGAACCTTACTATGAAAAATAATCTGTTTGTGGTATTTCATTTTTACTTTGGTTTGGTTAGCTTTCTTCAGACTGGTAATTGTTGCCTACCTACAGTAAAGCTGTTCTTCACTTGACCCACAAGCTTGTCCAGTGCTAGCAGCCTAAGGTGATGCTGAGAAATATGAAACACATTCCTTTGGGGAAAAAAGGTTTGCATAGCAGTGCATTCAGGCTCTGTCAGTAAATCTGTACCCCCCAATCTGACGGAGTTTCCTCTGCTGAGTTTCAAAAGCCAGGGTGCAGTAGCCAGGGTGAGGTTCTCCACACTGGGTGCTCACCCGTGTTTCACCTGCAAAGCTCACACTGCAGAGCAGCACCCCACAGCCCTGGACAGCCCTGACTCACCTCAGTACTTACAGGCTTCTTATTATCAAATGCAAACTACAATTGTACTCATTTATACTTATTGTAATGTTGTTCGGGCTTAATTGTGAGCGTTTTTTCCCCCAAAAAGAAATTCGAGTCTTTGAGAGACTAACATGCAGTAAAAGCCCTCCACAGGTGCTGGTAGAAATATGGAATTATCCAGCACTTAGTAGAGGAATGGTAAGGAGCTGCCTTCTTTCTTCGGGGCTAATTGAGTAGTTATTAATGGCTGTGATAACTTTGCTTATCTTTAACCCTCATGCCACCAAGGAAGGGTGGCTCAACATCTTCAGTGCCATGTGGCAAGCATAGTTTTGAGGCCTTTTGAATAAATAGATCAGACAGAAAGATAACAACAGCATAAACTGCTTGCTTTTCTGTGCCCAAGTCGGGCTGCTGAGCACTCCCTGAAGCACTAGCAACTTTTCCCTGATGCTCACAGCTTCTTACTCTCACTCCTGTAGAAACAGCAGCTGAAACAGCTGCCGGTGGGAGGCACTCAGAGAGGAAGACAGCACTGTGGACCTCTTTCCTCATGCCTTTCCAGCAGAAAAGGGGACAGCTGCAGCTCACACTAGAGATTTCAGACAGGTAAAACAGGATGTATAAGAAGAAAAGCAGAGAGAAGAGTGTCATCCACTGCCATTGACTGCAGAAGAAAACTTGTTTAAAATTTGTCAGCTGTTTAGCTTTCTTGGTAGTATGAATCTCAATAATTTTAGGAATAAAATTGACAAGTACTTTAGAACCTTGCAACTGACTATTCTAGATTTCCCTTATCTGTTCCCCACAGTTAAACCCTCCTGAATAGACCATATGGGGAACATTGTTTTTTGTCATATTGTTAATAACTTGTTAAAACATCAAACATTTTTTTTTTTAGTTTTTCTTCATCCTTCCTTGTTTTTCCCTTATTTCCTCAATTAAATTGATTGATATACTAAACATTTCAATAAAAAGGCAGACAAAAATAATACTTATAAACTACTAGTGAGAACCTCCATAAATAAGAATTTAGGTGTGGTTTCCCATAAGTTCAAACATCATCTAGGCTGTAGTGCTCCTGCTATCCCTACTGTGGCCTAGGTACTTTTCACTAAGACATTCTTTCACTAACTCTTCCAGAGCAATACAGGAGGCAGGTTCAGATGGAGACTAAGTCACTTTACGAAGTGCAGCTGTACCAGTTTGAGTGGCTAATCTGTGGTGAAATAGGGTGAGTCATAAAACGATTTGGGCTGGAAGGAATTAGATATTATCCAGGCATAAAAGATAATCCAGTTGAAACCTCCCCTGCCAAATCTTCCACTAGACCAGGTTGCTTGCAACCCCATCCAACCTGGCCTTGAACACTTCCAGGGATGAGGCATCCACAGCTTCTCTGGGCAATCTCTTCCAGTGTCCTACCACCTTCACAGTATTGAAGTGCTTCCTAAAATCCACTATTAGGTTATCCTTAGTCTATATGTTTAGAGTGGAAAACTGCAGAAAGCTCTATTTTTTGACAGCTGTGGGTAAGAGGAGATTTTTCAGCTCTTACAGCTTGAAATGTTATGCAGGGATATAGCATCACATGCTACTTCTAAGAAGTAGAAATGGGTGCGCCTGTGGTTAATGTTTCAGAGACTTCTAATTAGAGTAGAAGGAAAGTTGAGGCATTGAGGGATAGCTTCACAAGGTGAACCAGTTGGGTGCCCTAGGGAACAGGAAAAGATCAATACAAGAAGCAAGTACTCACTCTGGGGGCAGCTGGGAAGCTGCCTGGTGGAAAAGGACTTGGGGGTGATGGTGGGCTGAACACAAGCCAGCGTGTGCTCAGGTGGCCAGGAAGGCCAATGGCACCTGGCCTGTGTCAGCAGTGGTGTGGCCAGCAGGGGCAGGGCAGGGATTGTGCCCCTGTACTCTGCAATGGTGGCATCACACCTTGAGTGCTCTGTTTAGCTCTGGACTCCTCTCTACAAGGCGTAAATTGAGGTGCTGGAGTCCAGAGGAGAAGGGCAACAAAGCTGGTGAAGGGTCTGGAGCACAAGTCCTATGGTGGGTGACTGAGAGAGTTGGGGGTGTTTAGCCAGGAGAAAAAGGAGATTCAGAGCTGACCTGCTTACTCTCTGCAACTCCCCGAAAGAAGATCGTAGTCAGATAGGGGTTGGGCTCTTCTCCAATCAGTTGGGAATCAGCAACAGGACAAGAAGACACAGCCTCAAACTGTGCCAGGGGAGGTTTAGGTTGGACATTAGGAGAAATTTCTTCACAGAAAGGGTGATCAGACTTTGGAATGTGCTGCCAGGGAGGGGATGGAGTCACCATCCCTGGAGGTGTTTAAGCAGAGACTGGATGCGGCATTCAGTGCCAGGGTCTGGTTGACATCGTGGTGTTCACTCACAAAGTTATATTCGATAATCTCAGGTCTTTTCCAACCTTAATGACTCTATCATTCTTCGAGAAACGCATTCTTTAAGTTTGGGAGCGACACCACGTCGGCTGCGGCCCTCCCTTTAAAACCTCACACCAAACCCCTCTGCCTCTCCCACACGAACCCTGTAACGCCCAGGGAGGCGGGAGGCGGGCCGGCC
>VYXF01012378.1:183675-200357 GCA_013397295.1 Polioptila caerulea | reverse complement strand
CGGCCCCTCAGCGCCCGCCCCGCCGCGCGCCCCCGCGAGCAGAGCGCGCTCCCGCGCCGGAGCCGCGCGGCGTCCCCGCCCCTCGGCCCACGCGGCAGGGGGCGTGGCCAGCCTCGTTCCCACCCCGCAGCGCACATATAAAGCTGGCGAGCGCCCTCTACGCGCTCTCTTTCCTTGCGGAGCGCTGTCCGTGGCGGCAGGCGGTAAGGCTGTGCGGGCTGCGGTGTGTGCCGCTGCTCCAGCGAGGGGGGGAGGGCGATGCATGGCCTCTTCTTTGTGTTTGGACGTGCGGGACGATCGCTCGCCAGTGCTCGTCGCGTAGTGCTCGAGGCCCGAACTAGTGGGTGAAGCTCTCAGCCTTGGAGCNATCTCGCAGTGCCTGTCGCGTAGTGCTCGAGGCCCGAACTGGTGGGTGAAGCTCTCAGCCTTGGAGCCGCGGGTAGAGCCAGGCGAAAGGCAGCCGAAATCCCGCTGTGGGGCCGCAGCCGCCCGTGCACGGTGCTCTTCTGGCAGCCGCGGCGGTGCGAGGGGACTTAAAGGGGGGGACTACATATCCCATCGTGCCCCTGTAGAGGCTCACTGCCGGAAGCCGCGTCCCAAGGCGCGGGGCAGGCTGGGATCGGTAGGCGGCCGTGGCCCGCGTGGCGCTGCCGGGCCCGCGCCATTTTGATCCGCGCCCGTCGCGGCCGGGTCTGGTGCGGGCCGTGCTGTGCCCGCGGCAGCCCCTGGCACGGTGCGACTGCCTTCAGTCCTCCGCATTCCTGCGTAAAATGCTGAATAAGGCCGTGCCGCCTTATTCATGTGGCAGAGGGTTGGTGCACATGCTTGTGTTACCTGCACGTACTTCGGAGGACTCAGCCACCGGCATTGTGGCATTGCCCCACAGCAGAAGGCCTATAAAAGTACTGTGAAACCCACATAACGTCCCAAGGAAAAAAAGGCCCACAACATTTAGGTGATATTTGACGTAAATCATAAGATTGCATTCTAACTAATGTTTTCTTTATGTTTTTAAGATAGTGACGTAGCAGAATCAAGAGAGATTTGTTACAAAAACCACCACAAAAAACTCACACCTCCTCCCCTAGAAGCCTGTTGTGGGCTTAAGTTGCCTTTTTGTCCTCTCCGTGAAATGCTGATGTCATTGAAGCCATAGTACTTGTAAAAGAATGGGAAATACCATTCAATATATGTAGGATTCCAGGCTCTTACCTGCAAGCAAAGATTGGGATGTGGGTGGATTTACATAGGAAGCTGTCAGGTGCATTCATTGTGTGTTTAATTAGCTTGTCTAACAGTCTGAGTCACACATTACATTACTGAACAGTACATTTTTGAAACTTAAACCATTAGTAACCCTTGATTATTGGGTTTATTATACTCAGTAAGTGTAGTTCATTGCACACAAGAAGAGGAAGCTTAACATGAGGCTTTTTATAGCTTTAATTGTTTTTGTGATCTGAAACAAACCTGTGATGCATTGCCTTTCATGGCTTAATGCATTTATTATGTAGTACAGAGTGAGATACTTTAAATAAGCACATTCAAGTAATAATGTTATTGTCATGCATTTCTTAAGCTGCTTGAGTTGGTGGATTTTGATGATTGCTATATGTTAAAACAATCCTTTAAACCAACTTAAATCAATTCTTACAAGTGATTAAAACCTTGAGATGATTTTTCCTTAAAAGGTCTTTGGACTGAGATTTAACAGTGGGTATGTGGAGTTACGTCTACAATGCTTTTCATAAGAGATTTCAAGTGGTTGTGACTTTCATATCCTTTGTTGCTTAAAACTGCATTTTTTGCTGCTTTTCTCCTGCAAGCTTGTGATTTTGTACTTCATGTGCTGCTTCTAGAGATTTTGTTGATTATTGCCTTGTAATATGTGTGACTTACTTGCCAGGTAATAGGAATCTGCTGATTTCAAGTTGTAAGACTGTCTGTGTTTGGTTTTAGGTGTCATGGAGAGGAGGTTTTCAGTGGCGTCAAGTACATTGTACATTAAGGTAACAGCTCTGGAATTTTTAATGTTGCTCTAGAAGTAACACTGCATTTCTGTTTTTGACCAAGTTAATAAATACATGTGTTTCATAACTTGGTTTCTGTATTTTTGTCTGTCAAAGTATGGGAAGTGCCAGAGAGTTGTCAGCTTTGTATTGCTACTGAGTGGACAAAAAGGAAAAACTACATGGCATTTTCATAACTGCCATCAAAGTGATAAGTAATTAATTGATAATTCTTGGGTTTGGTGCTCTTTGAGTTAAAATCACCCTGTAGGTCAGTTCTTAGTTGGACTTCTTTTGCTTACAAAATTTCACCTTGTCAGGTATTGTAGGCTGTTCCAGAAGAGTATTAAATTGTATGGAAATGTCAGTTTTTAGTGTTTGGTGATTATGTTTGACATAGTAACATGAGAGATGATGCTAGACCACCACAGCAAGAAATGTTTTTGAGTTTAAAGAATAATTTTGCTTATTTTTAATTTTAGCACTTCATGGAAGGACCATCACAAGTAGAAGAATACTTGGTACACACAAGTGGATTTTCCTGAAAGCTATGTATGTTCTAAATGATCAGTGGGGATAAATTAACAATAAAGGGATTAGCAAAAGATGCATAGGATTAAATTAGTAGTTAGGTCATTAGGTTTAAAATTGAGGTATCGGTAATTTTGGGCATGTTTGACATGGTCTAGAACTGTGTGGGCTGAGGGGATTTGGAATAGATTTTTGTGATGGAGGAGCTGGTAAAATGCCTGTCCTGAAACGTTCATACTAAATCTAAAGCTTACCTCAGTATAGATTTTAATTTTGAATTTGCACTTTGTTGGAAAATAAGTATGAAATAGTGTTTAGTCAAAGAAAACAGGCTGTCTGGATGCTTATTCATATAAACAAGCAAATGTTTTCATATTTTATTAAAAGCATGTATTCACTTTTTAAATGTATAGTTGATCTCACTTTTTTGAAAGAAAGGGAGAACTCCAGGATCTGTATTCATTTTAATTTGACTCAAATGCTTACAACCAGTTGTTACAAAATAAAATTGATTGTTCTTACTGACTTCTGTTACATTATGCATGAAATTGTTGTAATTTGTGATTTTACTCAAATTTCTAGACTGGCATGAATAATTTCTAGTAATGGGAATGTGACATGTCCTGAAGAAAAATCTCCTTGCAGCGGGAAATACAGCAGAGGTAATATTTCTTGATAAAACATCAGACTTTTTTTGTTGTTTGTAATGTATTCCCTTTTTAGTACATTGCTAGTGAAAGACATAAAGCTTGTTTTGTGGAATGTGTGAGTGGTGTTAGAGTTCCTGTCACTGATATTTGTGAGTAATGGTGACTCGTGCTGAAACTGCCAAACCTGATACATTGATGAGCAACTGGCTTCTGAGGTGGAGCCACATCATAGATCATCCCGGTAGGGGTTGGTTTAATGCTGTCACTGTGTACAAGTGAGGTGCCAGTAAGAATGTTAGTGCCTTATTTAAACCCACTTCAGGCCCGTGATGCAGAAGCTTTCATCTTTAGAGAGGGGAGAGGGGGAAGTGTTAGACTTGAGATATTCTGCCTTATAGTGGGTAAATAACAAGCATTAGGCAGGTATGGTCAGGAAGTGTTGCTGGTGTTTAAAAGCTAATGATAATGTTTGCACTTCAATCCTCTTAGGACAGTTAATTTAGGGCTCACTTAGATGTGAGAATTTAGGAAAAGCCATGTTAATGACAAAGATGGAATTTGATGGTAAATTGTAGTGCATTCTAAATAAAGCTGTTTCAGCTCAAGAGATAAATACTTCACAGGTGCTAGTATAATGCACTTGAAGCAGGCAAAAAGAATGCTCACAAATGCTTACTGTGCTTTAAGAATATTAGCAGTGGTTTCTCCAAGAACTTAATTCCCACCTTAGTGTTTTTCAGGGAAATTCACTTTTCTGCACTGGTGCTTGGGTATATCCACAGGCTGGTTTTAGTTAAAAAATTAAAATGTAGAGGGTGAGAACTTCTCATTTTCCTGTGTAGCTACACATCTATAACTTTATTCTACGCCTTATTCAAGAAACGTACCTTTAAATACTTTGTTAGCTACCAGTACTTTCTTTTGAACAGCAGGTTTTGTTCTAGTATGTGAAATTTAAATGCATGAGTGAAACTTCTTTTGCAGCAGTGCTGCCTATGAATTGCTGTATTGTTTAGACAGGCACTGTGCAAGTAGAGAGGGGAGTGACATCTATGGCTGACCTAGAGAAAAGTTGGAAGAAGCAAACCTTGTTAATGTTAACTAACCAGTGCATTTTATGTCTTTGCAGAGATGCTTGAATGCTGCTTCTTAATAGAAGGTATGAATTCCAATAAATACTACTTTTGACCCCGATAGGCAGATTGCCAGTATCAGGTATCCTGATAATCAAGTGTAATTCCCCCTTCCTATCATAGTTCATACCCAGGTTGAGCAATAGCTGAGCAAGAGAAGCAAAACAAATCTTACTGTGACATGACTACACTTCTGATTAAAGTTTCACAGGACTTAGAGTGTGCTGATACTAATGTAACACATTAAATAATGCAGTTTAGTCTGTATGAGAAGCTAAATAGATGGAAAGTTGTATTTTGAGTGATAAAAGAAAACTTCTCTGAACTAATAAATGTTTTTTTAACAGAAAAACGTGTTTTATGGAAAACAAGTGCTTTTGACTTACTCAGGTATGTAACTGAAAAGCTTCTAAACATTTTCTGGTTCTGAGTCTAAAGTAACTGTGCTTACAGTTCAGATTTTTTGCATTATGATAGTTGTGAACTGATAATTGTTATGGTAAGTCATAGTTGGCATTTAAAAAATGCTTGTTCCCCAAGGCATAGTGTGAACTTATAGCTGTGCCTTGGTTAGCTTTCAAACCTACATAAAAATTTTTAAGTAGGTGTACATTATTACTGAAATACAACAAAATGTTAGATTGTAATACAAAAACTAAGCTGTCAGAAACCTTATAGAATATTTCCTACTAAATGTTCATGTACTGCTTTTGTCTCATCTGTGATGATCCTATCCCGAACCTGAATTCTTTGTTGAAAAACTTCATACGGATCCGGAATCTGAGACGAGACCAAAATACTTCATTTAAACTTCCTGAAAAGTATTAAACTGTATTTGTGAGTTTAGTTTTTGAGGTGTTTGTTTGTTTGTGTTTTTAAGAATTAGCAACATGTTAATACAAACTGTTGTGTGCTTACTTGCAAATTGAAATTTCTACCTTGAATGATCCATTCTACTTAGATCTTGTTCTCCTTTTTCAGTGATGAATTGGAACACTTTGTCAGAACTGCCTGACAAATGTGGATGATGTAACCAGAAGGAAGTGTAACACCTGAAGAGATATTGTGGCTTGGAGTGGGATGCCATACTTTTAAAAGCCTGATGAGACAGCTGCAATTTTGTTCAATAGATATTGTCTTCAGAAACTGTGTATAGACCCGAATTACTGTCTCTGCATATTTAAAACTGTCTTTCCAAAATACTGAACTGTCTTCTCTAGGAAGTGTAGCAGTAATATTAGAAAAACGAGTGTTGAGCTTCAGTACTTGGAAATCTCCTTGGTTATTTACCCTTCTAAAATACCATATGGGTACACAGTCTTGCAGATGCTAGAGATCTGGGATCACTTAAGAGTGGAGCTCACAAGCAAGCCCTGTAAAGACAGAGTGAAAGCCAAGAAAAGGACAACATCTACAGCTTGCATCACTGTATCTAGTGAGGGAGTGAAGAGCTAAGGTTTTATGGACTGCTGCTTCAGCAGGAGAAGACTAGTACCACAACAGTGGAACTGCCCTTTAAGGAATACACTGGCAGCAGTACTTGTTTGCGCTCTGGGTAAAAGAGGTTGGTAGTGGGAAAAGAGTTCTTGGAATACAGTGAAACTTGGGCTTTCAACAGTCACTCAAAAAGTACTGGTGCTGTAATCAGCAAACTGTCCTTTCCACAGAGGAATGAAAGATCATAAATTGGTCACCAAGAAAATATAAAGACAACTCATGGTGTACATAAGATGAAATTGGCCTTGAAGCATGACTTTCAAGCCTTATTGTCAGGAATTCTTTATAAAGACAGAAACACAAGAATAACATCATTAAAAATTCTTAGACCTACTATTACTGAATCATTTTGAAATGGTCCAAAATAGTTTAAACAACCCTATAGCTCATAGGGTATACCTGTTCATCAATGACAAATTCCATGTAAAGTCCAATTTTCTGTCAAAGTAGTATGAAATAGAAACACTACCAGGAGTAGCACGTAAAGCATTGGAAATGTCAAAAATAAGTATCCATCAGGCTACTAAAGTGGATGCTAAGGATCTGACTGAACTCCACGAGTGCATTGACTCACTGAGCATCTCTTATGGTTTGCTTATTAAGCAGTGGCCAGCTACTTAGGCTAAAGGCTGCTCCTTTTGAGCAAGGAATGTTGAATCAGTCTATTGAATACCAAGATCTGCAGAAATTAACTGGAAAATAGCTTTCTCTTCATTGCTGTCAATAATACTTGTTTCTATTAACAAATATTACTGAGAGTGGTATGGTACATATTTTCATGTGCTATGTTTTATACATGCTTTTTGAATAAAGATGTTAAAGTCTGTGGATCACACCACAGTGTTCCTTGACTGCTTGTACTTCTCAAGAGCTATGGAGGCAGTGTGGCCTTGTGCTGACTGGTGCAGCAGGTACTGGACACACGGTGCTTCGTGTTGTGCTTGAGTGACTCCAGGACAAAAACTACTGACTGCATACTCAGGAAGGTAAGATCAGTCTCAATCTTCTGCCCACTGCACATCTGCAAAAAGTATGGGTGCTGTAACAGCATCCAGTGGAGCTGCTTAGTTGATAAGTCCAGAAGCTCTCAGTCCTGGCTAGGTCAGTCTCTTCTGGATGTTAAAAAGATGTCAAAGAGCAGAGAGGTGGTTAATAGAGCAGCCATGTTTGGTAAGTACTTTGTTAGGTATTCAGAGGGATTTATAAATGGCTTCTTTACAGGGTCTGAAGAGTGGCATGTTGTTGAGAATAAAGGTACCATCTTTAGGCTGATGTAATACCCAATGTTAAAACCTTTAAAGAGGATGCCGTGTGTACGTGCGGTAAACTTGGTGAAAGTGAATTTATCTTGCACTAAAGGTTCAGGGTTGTGGGTGGCACTTCAGGTACCCAGAGTACTTCATGACAGTCTTTATGTCCTAAAACATTTGTCGGGGGTGGTCTCAGAGGTAGGAGTGGCAGCAACAGATAAGGGGTGCAACAAAGTGTTGTGGGATGTTGCCATTTTTCAGTCTTAGTAACTGGGCAAAACTAGCAGAGATCTAGTAATTAAATGAATGTTGAGCTTATAAGCAAGAGAAGTACCTTGCAACCACATGGAAGATTCGAGAGTAGCTCTGCATAAATGCTTTGCTGCTATTAAAGTAACAAGTCCTTATTAAGGTGGGAGGATTTGTCTTGCTGAAGAACTTGTCTTACTGGTGAAGGCTGTGATCTATAATCAAGAGTTGCAAGTGAGTGAAACTAAGCTAGCAGTGGTTATCTTGCCACAGCACCCACACTGCTATGTGAGTGCCAGTGCTGGTGTGACACCTACTTGAGGTATCAGATCCAGGGAATAGGAATTTCAGTGTAAGCTGTGCTGTCTGGCTGCCATCCTGCAGAGGAGTGTGTGATCGTGGCTGCAGCTGTATTATGTGCTGGTGAAGGGGATTCCTACCATCTGTCCTGCAGGAAAGCTCTTAACTGTATACATTTGCCATAGAAAGTTTGGGGTATGTGTTCTGCCAATTAAAAACCAGAGTTAAATCAGTTGGTAGAGAAAACAATTCCATAGGACATTCAAACATGGACACAGCAGAGTCAGAAAGTGACTTTGCCCAAGGAAAGGTATTCTTTATATTGAAGAGTGTTCAGCCCTAACTTTGGTAGCTTTTCAACACTCCCTCCCTTTGTCCTAGAGTACAACCTTTGAGCTATCATCTGGAGTATGAATGAATTTACCAGAAAAAATGATAATTTCAGATTAGTGGAGTACACATGGAGGCTTTATATGCTATGTAAATGCATGTCTGATGATTTGCATTCTCTATTTTTTGGTGTTACAACCGGTTTTACAAGAATTTTTGCTTGTCTGCCCTTGTATTTCCCTCAGAGGATATAAACTGGAAACGTACAATTAAAATGATGAATTCTGTTTCCTTTCAAATGTCATGTGGCTTTTTAGTTGATAGTCCAGTTGAGCTATCAGGGCTATGAAGACAGTACTTCTCTGCCATTGTCTCAAACTTCCTGCAGGCTCCGGAGGACAAAGTGGTGTTTGATGCTCAGAAGAATGGCTGTATTGAGTGGGACAAAGTCTGCCTCGTTCAGTATTCTGTCTGAGGATGACCAGTATAAGGAACGGGAGAAGTATAGAGAGCCTTTCCAACAGTAGTTGGGAATTTCCTGAGATTTTAATTTGTATTTGACTACTACTTTGCAATTATGACCTATCTCCGTTTAAAAAGTATTTGAAACATGAATGATATGTGGGCTGTAAAATAGATGAAGTAGTGGGTATGTTAATGAGTGTAGGGAGGGTAGGATTGGGAGGGGGCTGAAGTAAAAGCTTTTTTTTTTTCCCCTTTTTGAAGCTGATGTCACTTTTGAGTCTCGTGTTACTGAAAACAGTGGAAGGTGAAGTTCAGTGAAGGCCCTGGTGCTAGGCCTTGCTGGCTAACTGAGCTGAGTTGGGGGTGACAGTTTGAATTACTGATGTGTGCTCTTACCCCTGAGCTACACTTCAGGCTTCTCACCAGACCAATAAACACTATCTTTTCCCTGAAAGTGGAGTTCTCCCTAACTGGAGGAGCACTCTCCCAGCAACAATGGTACTAGTTTTATAGTGGCAGGTGAAGAACTATTAATATCTGTCCCAAAATGAAGTTCAGGCTTTTTTTTTTGTGGAAAGAGATGAATGGACTGTAATAAAATAAGTGCTTAGGCCTTACTTTGGGTCTCATAAGTTGATTGAAAAGTAAAGGTATTTTTAAATTGTCTTAAGATCATTGAAGAAGAATATATAGCTATTGTTAAATCTGTGTTTCATCTTACCTTGGCAAAATAGGAAATAATTTGCCTTAGGTTTACCTCGGTTTCTTTCAGATTGAGGAGTATTGCAGATATTAGGGTCCTGCGAAAAACATTTGAGACTTAAAATCTTGTGTCTCTCAAGGTTTAAGCCCAGCCAGTAACTAAGTACCACATCCTACATACCCTGGTAGGATGGAGAGAAGAATACAAGAAAAGGTAAAAGCAATGATTTGAAATGAGAACAGAATTTAAATGAAACATCATAATTGTACCATAAAGGAAGACAAGAAAGAGAAACCCCAAAATAAGCAGGTGATGATACACAATACAATTGCTGATTACTTGCCAACATGCCCAGCCTGAGCAATAATCCATGCCTTCTGGCCAGCTTCCCCCAGTTTATGTACTGGGCATGACATGCTAGTATAGAATATCTTCTTGGCCAGTTCGGGTCAGCTGTCCTGGCCTTGCTCCCCCACGGCTTCTTGAGCCTCTCCTCACTTGCAGAGACTTCTGGTTGTTGCTGAGTAGTGCTGCCCCAACATCAGTCTGTTCCCAACTGCATTCTCATACTGAATCCAAACTACAGCACTGTACCAGCTGAAGAAAACTAACCAAGCTGAAACCATGATTGTGTATTATTAGCCCTGTCTAGTAGGTCATTTTCTGCAGTAGAAAATACAAGCACAATTGCTGTTTTCTGTTTCATGCTCTCCACCAGAAAATTACAATATTGAAACATGGTGGGAGGCAGTTCTTGATGTCATTTTGACTTCATGACTAAAACAGTTCATGGTATGATTATTCATTCTCCAGAGTATATTCGAATAAGCATTTTCTGAAAGTAGTTGGATCATGAAGTTTCTGGTTCTAAAAATTTTATTAAACTATTTGCTACTGTAAACAGAAGGAAAAGTCTAGTTTGTGGGAATTAGTGCTCCTTCCCCTTTTCCTGTTTCACAGATTAAAAACCACACAATATAAAAAGTTTAACGGCAGGAACAGGAGCTACCTCTAAAACATTTTGAAATAGTAAGTTATAATAAACACTATCTCACTGCTGAGTGTTTCCTCAAAAAATCTGCATGGCAGGGAAGAGTGTCTAGGCTTTTGCAAATGTTTCTGAAGTAGTACTCTTACACTTGTCTGAACTGGCTTGTCTTCATTTACATGTACTTCAACTTAATTTCTGTTGCTAGTGAAAAGTTGTTCAGTATGGTTTCTGCTAATTTGACATAAAGGTTGTAAGGCTGCTGGAAACCTTTTTTCCGTATAAAGATCTTAATATGTTGATCCTCTGGCAGGAGTTGACTGCAAGGTGTTTGGCTATGGTTTTGTTGTGTTTTTAAATGCTATGAGAAGATGACTGGAAATTGTATGAGTACTTTCTCCTGAGAGAATTAGGTAGTTTCTAGTTTTATAATTGAAAAAGTAACACTGAACAACTGTAGCAACTCCTTGATATATTCCCTATAAAAGCGCAGTCCCTTTATGAGCCATGGGTGGATTTGGAGAAAATCCAAAGCTTTTACCTTACAAATATGATTTGCTAGGAGCTGCAGGCGTGAAGAGACCTGTGGTGTAAGGACCATTGAATCCCTGATGGCTATTGTCTGACAGCACTAACTTTCAAAGGAAATAGCCACTTAGCTTCTGGTTTTGGTGGAAGAAACTTGACAGTGACAAGGATGGTTCCCTATAACGAAACTTTCTCACCTACCTGTATGAGAAGAGGAGGCATTCTGTTATTCTGAGGTAGTGCTCCTGGAGGTGCTCTGTCTCTTGGTCTTACCTGCTGTTTTTTCCTATGGGCTACTTGGAGTTCTCTAGTTTTCTAGATTTTTTCACTGAAGTAAGACTAGGGAATCCTGAAGTATTGTTGACTATCAACTAGTAAAATGCATTTAAAATGACAAATAAGTATGTATATTTGGTCTTTCCTGAAGTTACACCTTTTATAGAAAGCTCAAACTTCCGCAGATAATCTGCTCTATCCCCCAGCATAAGATTTCTTACTCTGGGCCGAGGTTGGGAACTTGATGTCCAAAACTTTTATATTGCACTCAGTTTTGTCCCAGTCTCTTAAAGATACTATTCCTCATCTCCTATACTAGTCCTGTATTGCTTTCCTTTTAACAGATACGTATTAAACACAAAAACCCACAAAATTCCATAAGACTACTACATAAGCATTCAATATTAATCCCAAAAGGGCTGTAAGAATATATGAAACTTCCATAAAGGGAAAAAAAATAAATATCTCTGGGACTTAAGGATACAATAATGAAATTGAAATAAATGATGGGTTTTAAAAACAAGACCAGGTCCTGTAATTGATGTGATTTGACAGCTGTGATTTGCTCTTCAGAAATCAGAGACAGAGCCTGCAAATAAGAGTCACTTATGAGGTAAATTGCAGATCTACCTGCAAGGACAGCTAGCAGGGCTTCAGGTTTTTTCAGATATGGAAGGGAAATATTTCTTTCTCTGCTTATGTGTTCATACTGAGCTCTCTGCTGGAAAGTTTCAGGCTATAAAGTCGGTGTTAGTAAAAAAAAAAAGTGGAAGGTGAGTATTATTTTCAATAAAAATCTTTCCTACTCACAATTAATGCAATAGGGCTAAAACTTAACTTTGTATAGTATTCTCCAAAAAGCCATAACCATTTTTCAGAAATATCTCAATTCTGCAGCAATAGGCTCTGTTGAACTCACTCTTCTCTCCTTGACTATTTTGAAGTTTGGCTGGGAAACAGGCACCGCAAATTCATTAAAAAGGCAGAAATTAATGTCTGTGAAGATGACAGTCTTTTCTATAGCAGCAGCAAAAAAAACTATCAGCAGAATTGGCATCTGGCCCTGGAAGCAAAACATTCTGAGCTTCTGCTAAAGCTTCCAAAAGAAGCATGATAATGAGGTTTTTAGAAAATTCCTGGGCTGTCTTGATTTCATATACAGTCTAATCCTGCTGCTCAACTTTGGTGATTAAGATAAATAATATAGAAAATACTGTCTTGGGCCAAGCAACAGTAAGTTATGAAGTATTTGTTTTCTGTGGTTTGCTGAGGTTGTCTCCCCTTTTGCTGGGATTTAACCTTAATATTAACTTAGTCATTGCTGGTGTGCAGAGACTCACTGCTTGCTAAGAAATCTGACTAGCAGTTGGGGTGTCAGAGGCTCAGAGAGAAAGCTGGTGTGTTACCAGCACTATTATGGTGAGCCTAAGGGTGAGAGAAACCATTTCTGTCATCTTGGCTGAGCTATAGAAAGCAGGGGAACTTCTAAGCTGGGAATGTCTCATGTTTGGGGTTCTTTGTGTTGATTTCTGTTTTGGTTTAGGTTGGGGGGGTTTGTGCATAGCTTACAGAAGTTTCTACTTTAATAGCCCTCCCTTCTTAATTCTAGTTCTAATCTTTTTTCCATTGTGCACTGAGACTAGAGGAGTTTGAAATATTTTCAGACTAAAAAAATTCGTCTGCACTTTTCTCACTGCCTCTTTTGGCTGCAGCAAGTCTATATCAATACTGTTGATCTGAAATTTGATAATGGTTTTCATGCATCAAATTTACTAACCAGGACTCATCTTTTAAGAGATGTTTAAAGGGATTAAAATAAAAGTTGGCACTAAATGACAAACCTTTGGCTTTTAGTGTACATAAGATTATCTCTTGGGTAAGAACTATTTTATATTTTTTCTTGTGAGACGCATAAGGTATTGCTGTGGATTTTGCAGTAAAATCTTAAAACACCTGACCTGGTAGGGTATGAAGGAATTTAGAAACTTCTGCAGTTAACTGTCATCAGTGATTTTAACTATTTTTTTATGGACATGCTCACTCAGCTATCTTTATTGATTCTGCTGTAACTAAGAATTGATATATGGTCAGTAAATATGCGTATTCTCACACAGTTGCATTGACTCCTCTTGCTGTTCAGTATGTGCCTCCAAACACTGCTCTCCATTGGTACGTAACTCCAGTTGGAAAACACAAGAGCTATTTAGAAGTGTTTTGGTTAATTTAAATGTGGTGTCAATAAACAAGTCTGCAGATTTACCAGCCTGGTATTTACCTAGTCATAAACTGATTATTTTTTTTTAATTGACCCTAATAGATTTAAGTTTTCAAAATAAAACGTCCCTGTAAATGTTCTTACATACTGCTATTTTAAGGTCTAAACTTAAAAAAAGAAAAAACAACCCTTTATGTTTTTACAGGATCAAAGCTAACTGAAATTTTTTTAAAAACAGATTAAAAGCATAATATTCTTTATCTGTCCCATGCAGATCACAGAATAGCAATTTATTTTTTCTAGTTACCAATTGCCATGTAAAATTAAAACTTAGCTTCTCTAAAGATCTAAACTTGTGCTTCTAGCAGCACAATACAGCTACATTAGTTGTACCATATTAAATTACAAATTTGTTCAGGTTTGAGCACAAGTTATGTTGCCTGCACTGTTCTGACCTGTACAAAACAATGAAGTGGTTCCTGGTTAATGCTGCACAAGCTGGAAGAGAAAACTTACACACATGTGCTGAAGCTCTATTTTTGGTTAAGATCTAATTCTAGTATCACTCAAGGCCTATGCAGAAGTAGAGAGTAGATCTTCCAAAAGAAGATTATTGAAAAGCAGCGAGCACAGCCTGAGGTACAGATAGAGTTCTTCATCCCTGCGCTCTGGTCTGATGTTTGTGCTGTAAATGAGAATTCCCATAGGGCAGCATTCTCCAGATATCTTTAAAAAATAAAATTAAAAATAATTTGCATACAAAAGGTTGAGTTGTCTGCTCTTGGGATCTGCAGAAATGCTGCATTTTGGTAGTAATTTCTGCCTTGCACCTGGCAAGGATCATGAATGTATGTGTGTGTGTGATTGTTCTATTCTTACAAGGACCTTGAAGACACAAGGTTATTTGGGCTCACCCATCCTTGAAAGGATTTTTAGGTTCTTTGGTTACATGTTAAGTAGCCTGGAACACTTGACCTGAAAGCTGTGTATTGCAACTGCTGCATCAGACACTTTCCTGAGTAATCAGCCATGTAATTACTAGCCAACTAAAAAGGCCTGGGACATAAGCCCAGTTTCTGGCAACTGATCATCCATGCCATGAAGGGTTAATGCAGTCTGAGAGCTAAAGCCTGGGCATCAGATTAATATTTGGGCATGGTTTAGAAGTTAAGGTGGGTGAGAGCTTAGCTGTGGGAATGCAAGCAGTGCTCTCCATGTAAGCCTTACAGCTGGAGAACAGCCCATGACTTGTCCCATCTGCTGTATGGCTGTGGCCATTGTGTCTGTGATGTGCTGTGCTCTCCTCTCCTGGGAAAGATGCCCAGAGCTGGAGAAGAATATTCTGTGACCCAGTGACATGCTGTCTGCCTTCGGAGATGGGCTTAATGCAGTAAGTAACTTACGTGGGGTTAAGTAGATCCCAAAGGTCTCTTTCCTTCAGCTGGCTTTTACAAGAGTGCCAAGTAGTGGAATCCTTACGGCTGCTAGGCAGTACAGGGATGTAAGGGCCAGGCTGGATGTGTGTCTGGGGCGAAGGAAGGGCTAAACACAGCAGTGAGTTCTCTATTGACACTTTCATTTGTGGCTGTATTCAGTGAGTTGCAGCTTCAGCACTTGGCTATCTCGCACTGCGCAAGTGGACAGGACAGCACTGCTGTCCTGAGATGACTTGGAGATGTTTTGAAGATGGATGCTGGTAAGGAATGCTCTCTGCAGTTCTCTTGTACGAGTCCTTCTCATATGGCAGAATGCACTAGGACACGGAGGAAACTTCTTCCTCCAATCTTTCTGAGTTAATTTGATGAAAATAGGGTAGTATACGTGGTAACACTCCAGTCACTTCTTTGCTGAATATCTTGTCTCCTCTTTCCATGGAGCTTTGCCAGGCGCTGACCTAATGGTAGCATTCCTCTAAGAGCTTTAAAGCATCAGATGCTTAGGATAACAGGGATGGAAAAGACAGCAGTTGAGTCCTAACTCTTGCCCTTGTACCTACAGCAATAGTAAAGCAGTATTTTTTTTTGTCAGATTGGGAAGCCTTTTTCCATAGTTTCCTCACCTTTGATAAACTTGTAGATGATTTGTATAGGAAGTTTGTGATTTATAGGTCTATAGTGGAAAGAGGAGTATGTGACTAGAGGGAATCTGGAGGAACATTTGCAGTATACTTTTCCAGTAGTGGAAAGGATTTGGGAAGAAAGGAACAGATTAGTGATTCATGTTCTGCTTGCTGCAATGACAGGTATTTCAATTGTTAGACTGAAGAGCAGAGATCAATATTTAGTTTCCAGTAGTGGGTATGGGCTAATGGAAAAAAACAAAGATAGGGGAAGCATAGATATGATCGTATGTTCTGGTATGCTCCCCCAGTTTATGCAATTCCTCCACTAATTTCTGTTGCAAAATTTAAATTGGGGTGATAGCTCTATTTCTGCATTTAGGAATTTTAGATGTGTGTTTCTTGCATTAGTTCGTTGTTTTTGGGGTTTATGGAAATACCTACCACTTCATGTGCCAGTGCATTCCCCAGCTTTAGCTGCATGTGTGTAAAAGTAGCACTTTTTGCTTGGCTATCTGCCTGTTTGATTTAACGTTTCCTAGTTCTGCTGGAAGAATGAGTGAGCAGTTATTCTCTAGTTTTTCCCATGCCACTTCTGACTTGTAGGCCTACATTAGATTTCCTCATCTGTCTCATCTGTACTGGAAGTATAGGTTCTGAATAACTTAGCACTGCTTTTTTGCCAGTAAGCATGTGGCATTTGTAGTTCTTTGTTGCAAGGCTGGGCCTGTTTTCTGAGTGACAATAGTCAGTTTGGGATGGCTTTCAGTTGGCATTTCCACAATACATGTGGAAGTGACTTCACTGTCTTCTGAGCATGCAAAAATAGAGTGCTCTCCTCCTCCAGTTCTCTTTCAATACTTGCACATTAGCCTACAGCATACTGCAAATACATTGAATTCTACAGTGATTGCTCTGAACCCTCAGGTGGTAAACAACTGTTAAAATCTTCTAACTTAAGTTAGAAAAAAACTAAAGGTATTAACAGAATGTGAACTAAACTACCTTCTGCTGTTCCTCTTGTGCCTCTTTTTTACAAAGTCAGCTCTGGAGTGTTTTGTTTGGGGGTGGATGTACCTGTGTCTTTGGGGATGATGTTGACAGGGAAGAGGCAAGAACAGTGATTGATATTGGAGAAAAAAAGACTTAAAACATAGAGGAGTTCAATACCCTTTCTTTCACTGGCAGTGTTGCTATAGCACAGACATAAAACAAAAGTGAGAGAAGAATTTAACATCTTCAGTCTATACATAGAACTCAACAGCAAAAGAATTCCTGGGAGTGCCTCATTCTTCCTCATTGCTAGGCTTTTTCTCTGCCTGCAACTCACTAATATTTAGCAAATATTTAGCAGAATGCAGGTGATTTCAACCTCAAAAGCCTTGAAATGCATCATGTCAAGTCTATAAGATCAGACTCCTCTTCCATCTTGCAGAACTAAAAGAATTAAAAATTAGTTAAAATCTAGTCAATTTGGGGGTTTGATTTTTTTTTTTTTT
>VYXF01012378.1:159836-174791 GCA_013397295.1 Polioptila caerulea | reverse complement strand
TTTTTTTTTTTAATGAAAATGAAGGAATTGGGAAAACTCGATGTGAATCTAATTTTCTAGCAGTTTTTCTTTACCTAAGAGTTCTCTTAATTGTTTTGCAAGTTTCTTGTTGAAGTACTAGCAGTAGATTAGTTTGTGGGAGCTTCAAAGCACTACAGTTTAAAAGGAATTAGAAGCATGTTTGTCTGTGAATGAAGTGCAGCTAAACTTGCTCAGTTTGTATGTGATTTTAAAATTTTAAGTTTCTTACTTGAAGGCACTGTTGGAGAGAACTGGCTACACTCTTGATGTGACTACTGGACAGAGGAAGTATGGCGGACCTCCGCCAGAATCTGTCTATTCTGGACAACAACCTTCTGTTGGTACAGAGGTAAGAAGGAGAAGATCTTTATGCAGATGTAGACTTACTCATTGGAAATACTTTTTATAAACAGTGTTTTGTATGTCCATTGTAGATATTTGTGGGCAAGATTCCAAGAGACTTGTTTGAAGATGAACTTGTTCCATTATTTGAGAAAGCTGGACCTATATGGGATCTCCGCTTAATGATGGATCCGCTTACTGGTCTAAACAGAGGATATGCTTTTGTCACTTTTTGTACTAAAGAGGCAGCTCAGGAAGCTGTTAAACTGGTAAGTTTTCTGGGATTTTCTTTTTTTTTTTTTTATGAAGTGCACTGGCTTGGAAGCAGTTGTCCTCCTGGTCCTAGTGCTTAAATGCTTAAGGTGAAACTATCATTGTTAGATTACTTCATAAATGTCCACCAGGTGTTAAATTTATTTCCTCATTGCATATAAATATTTGCTGACTGCATTAGGGACAGGGGAAGAAAAAGCTGATGGACTGCTGTTTGGTCCAGTTAGATGAGCCTTTATTATTAACTAAAGTTGCATTAGCAGTAGTGACTTCTGAGCTGTTTATGTCTTGTCTGAATTCTGGAGAGCAGTGGTGTTGGAGTTGCTGTGGTACAAGGGCTGTGCTGGTCAGGGTGTCTGTGGCTCCTGATGTGTTTCTGCACCAGCAGGGGGCCCGTGCTGGAAAAGTGCTTCAAAGTCACAGAATTTTGTAAGATACTTCAGATGGTGAAAAAATGTCTCTTGAGCATTGAAGGTCTGTTCTGTTTGCTGCAGCTGACAGGAAAACATCATAAACCCTGCAAGTCTAAGGAGTATTCCCTCTGTTTTACACAGAGGTATGAAATAGTTTGATGTGGTATACTCCTTATAAGCTTTTCAGCTTTTATGCATGAAGTACCTATCACTGAAAAAGAGCGTGGGGAGAAACACTACCCTAATCCTTGCATAGTGCTTTTATTTTCCTGACTAAGTTAAATTTGAATTTTTTTGAGCTGGGTACTGCTACTCTGATATGGCCAAGATTAGTGTGTGGTACGTCTTGTGAGTGCTAACCATGTGTATTCTGAGGTGTACTGCTATAGTAGGGTTTACATACCTTGTTTTGTAATGAAGTACAGCTTAAATTAAGGTACACTATTGACATCGAAGTCAATTGGTGGAGACAAATCAAGCTGAAAATGGGAATTTGTTTTGAGAAAGTACACAAATGTCTGCAACAGTGGAAGTACAAAACCAATCTGGTATATGCTGATTAGCTTTTTAAATAAGAATAGTTGGTTGTTCCAGTGTGCAGTCAGATATACTGGGATAACTGTGTGTTCTTTTTATTCTTCAATTGTCAACCTAACTGTTCAGAGTGTGTGTGTGAACTCTTAAGAGTTAACTCTTAAAACTTAGCAAAACAGTGAATCAAATCATGTAAGTTCTCAGAGGCACCTAGTATATGAAAAAACCCCAATTTTTCTTCATTTAGCTGGATTTTGCTTAAAGGCATTCAAGTCGCGTCTCCAGAAAAGTAACATCAGATCCTAGCCTCAGTCTTCCACTAAACGGTACAAGGAAAGGAGCTACTTGGTGTCCCTTTATGTCTGATCTTTGATATGCAGGAAAAAAGCACATTCTGTTCTGCTTGTCAGTTAAATAGCTGTTGAGGGTAATAGCTGAGAAGTGTTGTAGTTGATGGAGCAGTGGTTCAACCTTTATGCTGAACTCTTAGAAAGTAGGGTTAGTCTTAAATTGGATTGTGTGATATGTGTCAGGTTTGTTGTTGTTTTTTTTTTTTTTGAGTGGTTCCAACCATAGTTGACTGGCTAGTTTGGTATATAAGTTTTCCAAGTTACCGAGAAGTGGTTGCAGGAGTATTAGCAAACTGTGGCTGTTGAGCTCAGTTGAAAACTGTAGGTCTGTAACTTCTGTTAGTTACACATGCATGGGAGATAGTGCTGAAAGACTTCTTCAAAACACTGAACACTTGGTCCTAGCCATTTTCATAACCTATTATTTTAACAGGTGGTGTTCTTTTTGATACTGCCTGTAATGTTCTCATGTGTATGCAACTTACTTCCCAGCTTTCTGGACTCCTTGGGATAATGGTTCTTCTGTTATTTCCCATCTTTTTCCAAGAGGAATTTTTTTTTCAGGATAATATCGAAAAAATGAGGTTCAAAGTCTCAGCATTGCCTATAGGCTTTTGAGTAATAAGAGACAGCTATGTTTTTGTCAATACCCAAACTTAAGTAGAGAATTAACTGACCTGTCTTCAGGCTCTTGGAGTTGGTGTAACATATTTTGCATACAGTTTGTGTTTCTGTGGCTGCTCTATGTATCTTCCACAGTCTGCAAGTCATCTTAATGTAAAACTGAACTAAAATTTCTGGATACACTTAATGTTGATTTACTTTATTCCATAACAAGAAGTCTTGCAGTTTAAAAGGCTGAAGTCTTGATTTTGTTTATGCATATGCATTTTTAAGCCACTTGTAATTAATTGCTCTTCATATCTGTAATTCTTTTCAGTATCAGGCCATAGTACCACTCCATTTTTGTCTTAAGCACAGCCATAACTATTTTAAACACAATATAGGGAATTCTTTCCTCTTTTTATGGCCAGTATTTAATTCAGTGTGATTAACCCTGTGATTAAGCAGAAATGGCATCTCAGATGTTCACATAAACGTTCACTATCAAAGTATTATTTTTTTTTTACTCTGTTATTTTTCCCCTGTTAACATGTTTACTTTATACTGTGTAAGAGTTACAATTCCAGTTGTGTTTTTTTGCATACATGTTCAATTTTCCTTCCTATTTCATAAGAAGTTGCTAGAGTTAAGTTTTTCAAAAGATTTCTGTGTGAATAAGGTCACTCTAGATATGTACAGAATAAAAACTTCTGAGGTGAAGCTTGTAGGAAAACATACTAAAAACTATTGAAGCATTCAGTATATTTTTGACTTGAACAGTTATAAGCTTGATCAGAGTGGAGGTACAGGTGAGTTAAGCAGTTTGCCAACTATGGATAGAGGTACAACTTGCCATTTGCTCCTAAGTAGTGAAAATGTAAGTCAGTGAAGTGACAAGACAGACCTTCTGCATATTTATACTTGTTAGTAAGTTGTTCCATAAGTCAGCGAGAAAAAAACCAAAACTATTACATTGTCTAGGGGTGGCAGTCTCTGCTACTGACTTCAGACAGATTCCATGGTGACAGGAGACGGAACCAGTATGCTGACATAGCTACTTTGGTAGCCTGACTGTTTTGGCACTTTACCCAGATCATGATCTAAGCCTTTTTATGTCTAATCTGAGTTTGCAGATGGTATGCAAACTATTTACCTAAAAATCACCAACTTTATGGTCAAGAACACTTAACTGTAGACTGTTTTCTCTGTGTTAAGAGAAACATGCAGTGAAAAATAGCAGTTAATACATTGTAGGATGAAGAAATCACTAGAAACTATCAGTGGAACTGCAATATGGTAGAAAATATTAATTTTACTTTGTTAATTTTACTCTTCTAGGATTAATTTTACTCTTTTAGGATTGTGTAGCCAAACTTTGGTGTTAGACATGAGCAGGAACAGTTGGATAATACTTTCTGTTAGTGATATAGAATAGAGTATTTCATTTGAGAGTGATGATCTGCAGTGATCATCTAGTCCATCTGCCTGACCATTTCATGGCTGACCAAAATTGTTGCTGTCATCTTGATCATCCAGGGCATCGACCACCTCTACAGGAAGCCTGTTCCAGTGCTTGAGCGCTCTGAGTAAAAGTTTCCTAGTGCAAGGAAGTGTTTCCTAGTGAGCAATTCAGCTAGTAAAGAATCACTTTCACAAACTAATAAACTGTCAGCTTCTTTAAAGGTGTTTAGAAGACTTCATTTTTTAGCTGCTATAGTCTGTCTCTTCATTAATGTATATGTTTATTAGTGATAATAATATATATATACAATCTTCCTATGTGGCTAGTGCAGCTCTTACTGCAGTTTCCTACTTTAAAATCAGCTATTCCTCTGGCACATGGGCAACTGATCTGGAGATAGAAGTCCCTCGTTGTCTCCTTCTGTGTTTTGAGACATAATTCATTACAAAGATGTCACTCCAGGTCCTTTTCACACGTACAGCTCTCCGTTTTGCTCACTTTTGGTGCATTTACCTAACTTAGAAAATTTTCAGTGATGGAGTTTTTGTTTGCCCAAGATAAATTTAAATAAACATCTTCCCCCAGATTTTATTGCATAAAAAGCATGATGGGGTAGAGGATAACTAGTAGTTATAGTATATATATAGTGTATATATATATATACACTATATATATACTTTTATATAGTATAAGATAGTATAATCTTATGTAGTAAGATTTACTATCAAGCACAAAATAAATCATAGAATAAATAGCTAGATGAAATTTTAAAAATCTATCCTGCAACTTGGCAATAAGATGTTGACCACAAAATTCATTTTCTTAGCTAAAGAGCTGTCTGTTGCAGAGCTTCCAGTTAGAAGTGGGTTGATGTACCAGCGGTTGTCCTTCCTGCTGCTATTTAGATGATGCATGTCTGTGTCTGCATCTCAATGAAAAGCATTTTTTGATGTTTTCTCAACAGATGTCTACAGTAATACTTTTTTTTCCCCTTAAACTGCTGACTTGTTCGGGGTATCTTCCAGGTGTTAGGGGAGAAGCATTTTAACAGAAGTCTTAGGATTTCAAGTCATTAGAAAGTTGTTCTTGTTGTTGACTATCTTTACATGTGTAATGTTTATGCTTTGGGAAGTATTTGCCAATTGTTCTTGAACATTTTGTGGAGAAGACCTGATCATGACTCTCTTTCTTTTGTTAACTGTAGAACTTCAGAAGGGAATCTGACTTTAATTGCAACTCACGTCTTGTATTACACACAAATGACAAATTTATAGCTACTGCCTATAGCAGAACTTACTTTTTTTTTCTGCATGGTTGTGAAGGGAGAAGCCTTGACCTTGACTTGCATGGTTCTGTATGAAAAAGTCTAAAGAAAAAAGTATTGGGAGACTTGAACGAGGAGGGAAGAATAATTGTTGGCTGAAATTGTGGACATACCTTAGGAAACATGGGTATACTTCAGAGTAGTTGAATATGCATCGTAAAAATGTGTTAAGCTACAACAATTGAATATGTTGCTCAATTCTGGGTTTTCCGAAGTTAAATATTTGGTATGCTGCTGTTGAAGGGAAGTGAAAATTATTTTTAACTGATGATTGTCCAATAATTTTTTTCTTGCAGTACAACAACCATGAAATTCGTTCTGGAAAACACATTGGTGTATGCATCTCTGTTGCCAATAATAGACTTTTTGTTGGCTCTATTCCTAAGAGTAAAACCAAGGAGCAAATCGTTGAAGAATTCAGCAAAGTAACAGGTGAGTCAGTAACTAGGTTTTGTAGAGCTGGAAAGTGTCAAATGTGATCAGTGATAAGCTCTCCTGTGACTTATAGTTTAAAGATGATGAAACCAAACTGACACCACTCAGCATTTACCTCAACATTGTGTTGTGCTTTGATTGGGTTTTTTTCAAGTGTTGTTTAGCTGAGGGCTGAGATATTTGTAATTAGACTAGTGGGTAGTTCTAAGTTCTACCTGGAGAGTGTTATGTTTAAAAAATCTGTTTAAAGAGATTTGAATTAAAAGTTTAATAATTTCAATACTAATGGATGTTTTAAAACTTCTCAAGGCAAAACTGAAGCAAGCTGAAGAATGTAACCGGTTCTGTGCTTTATAATTCTTAAATTTTAAGGATCTCTTTTTGATAACATTTGAACTTGGAAAGGTACTATTTGATGACTTTCTCTGTTACTGAATGGTAGACTTTAGGTTCTTTGGAGCAATAAACTTTTTAGGTATTGAAGTAATGCAACTTTTATTTCTTGTTGTTTAGGCATTATGGAAAAAACACACACTGATGTTAAGTGTGATAACATAAGGGTTTAAGGGGAAAATTGCCAAAGCAAAACTTTTGACTGCCCCTAACTCTCCTTCTCTCAGTTAGAGAAAGGGTATTCTTCCATAGCTAGAGACAACCCGCACTTTATAATGCAAATCAGTGGATTGAAAGCATAACAGAGAAATATTTTATTTCATTTCAGAGGGTCTTACAGATGTCATATTGTATCATCAGCCTGACGACAAGAAAAAGAACCGGGGTTTCTGCTTTCTTGAATATGAAGATCACAAAACTGCTGCTCAGGCCAGACGTAGGCTAATGAGCGGCAAAGTGAAAGTCTGGGGAAATGTTGTTACAGTGGAATGGGCTGACCCTATAGAAGACCCAGATCCTGAAGTCATGGCAAAGGTAATAAAGCTATAATGTACATAATGTACATAGTACATTTAAAGTGCTCTGTTCCAAATTAGGTATTTCCTGGAATTAGCCTAAAATTAAATAAGATCTATCAGCCTTCTTGACAGAGATGTTGTAGGTGTGATGATAAGAAATGACTGTATCTCAGACATTATGTGGATTTAAAAACTCTATATGGCCTTATAGTTTTTTGTGTTCCTAAGGTTGAATAGTGAATGTAATCCTTGCCAAAATGACACATAGGGTGACGTAGTTAATTTTTTACCTGGAAGTGATGTTGGTGACTCCTCGAGTTAAAATGATTTTGTTCCCTAGTATTTGGAAGGACAGAAATAGATATCATCGCAGAACAAGCCTTAATTCTTTTTAAACTTGGAACTGTATCACTTCAGCATTAGAACATGTCAGTGTTCAAATGTACACAAATGTATTTTCAAAGTTGCCATTAGCAGTTACTTCTGTGAAGTTTGGTAATTAGCTTGTGTTTGGAACTCAGTAGTTATTTTTAATTTAGGGGAGTTAATTCCTTTTTATACCTAGACTGGCAATATTTTGGACTTCGAATATTGAGGTGAAGCTGACGTCTGGGCTGTTAACATTTTGAAGTACGTTGTAGCAGTTGTTTTATATATGTGCGTGGTATCTTGCCAGAAACAAACTACCTCATTTTTTTTTTCCCCCCATCAGATATTGCCTGACCCTGTCTTTTTCAGTTGTGTTGTGTAGCTGAGTTGTTTAATGGAAACTCCTAGCTAGCCCATATCCTTATCTCTTTCTCTTTGCTTGCTTTTCGTCTGTGCTTTTACTCTCATCTGAGACACGTCACTTGCTGGAGTCCTACTTTGATGGACCTAGTAAGATAGCTTGGCTGGGATCTCCTCTTTGGTGAGCCATAAGGGAAAAGGGTCGGGGTGGGGGCTCATTTTAGGGAAAAACTGCTTTTGTAATCCAGATATTACAGAAGCTTTTGGACTATCTTGTCTACAGTCTCTATTTTTCTTGCCCAGCATGATAGACTGTCAGCAGCAGGGAAAGAGTCTTGCAAGTCAAGTTTGTGGAAGGTGGCACTTCCTAAATACGGCAGCCTGTATGTTAGTTTCTTGACGCAGAAGAGAAGAGACCTAATCCATCAAACTGTTAAAATAAATAAGCATGAATTCCTGCTGATATAACAAAATAGGTGGAAAGGAAATGATAGGGACATAATCAAGCATCTCTCCTATGTTTACAAAAGTGCAGAGTAAAAGGCTAAAGAAATTAAGGATTGATTGTGGTTTGCCCCATTTACTGTACAGTTTTTTGGAATGTGTTAATACCTTCTATTGTTTTGTATTAGAAATGGGACATGAAAAGAGAGGAAACATGGAAACAAAGGAAAGAAATGTAGAAAACATGGAGAAAACCAACTTGCATAGTGCTACATGCCAAAGATAGGGCATGGAGCTTGGGTTGAAGATGTATGGAAAAGTGAGGCCCTATGAATAAGAATACTGAAAAAGTGGAGAACATCTGGCCTGTGTCTGAAGACAGAAACTGAGATGATCACTGGTGTCTGACCTTCCTCACTGGCTGTGTCCCTTACTTTATTCTTGAAACAAGGAAAGTCTGTACTCCAGTCTTTCTTGGCCACCTGCTGTTCCTGTGCAGAAGCTGGCTGTATCTGGCCCTTTCTAAGTGTAAGATTTACTTTCTGTTCTTGCTGTCTTTCTCCTGAGAAAAAGAGCAGCAGAGCTGCTGCTGAAGTCAATAATCTCCTGGATGTGAGCGGCAGGTTGGCTGTCATTGCTTCTGACTACTGTAAGTCCAGAGCAAAAGGAAAGCTATTGATCCATGCCATCTTGGACATTGCTATGGTTGAAGGCTCTGGAGGAAACTGTGACTAGGAGAAGTAGGTTGTTTTTATCAGAATAATCATCTGGTCATCGGTTTTCTTGTCTAGACTGCTAGAAGAGCAAGTTCATAAGAGCTAGCTGTAAGGAAGACAAATTCACATATGTAGCCAGAAGGTGAACAGTGTTCTAAATATTTCAGAAGCAGCATGTCGTTTCATCAATTTATGGTCTTCTACTGTTTTAAATTTCTGAAATGTCTACTCGAGTCTTTTTCCTTTGTTCTTCCAATAAAATGTTGTGGAGACTACTGTATGGATAAATACTTATCATTTAATTAGACTGTTACCTTAAATACAAAGTAGCTTGAACATGATAAGGGATGAAGTTAGAGTCTCAAGATAGATGGATGTGCTACAGGAGATTAGTGCTTGTACTAACAGATCAGAGTATAACTGGTTAAGGTATTGACTTCTGGTCCAAAATGAACTTTTTTCCAACTTCACAAGCAGCTGTGTTGATAGTTTATTTTCTCCTAGGTGTCATTTTGTTGCCTCTTACATCTGTAGTCTAGCTAAATTTATTAATGTTTTACTTGATTTCTGTAGGATGGCTGAGGCTGCAGAGGACGTTCTGGAGTGGCAGGTTAAGCAGCTAAATAAAGTCTTATGCTTGTGGCTTCTGGCAGATTACAGGACAAGAGACAGGGCTAGTAACCCTTGGAGAATGTGGCCTGAAGTGTTTGTGCTGTAGGTAAGAGGAGGAAAAGGAGCAGATACCAGAAGTTTTGGGATAGTCTAATCTTAAGCAGTTTCTAAAAAGTAAATTCTACCTTTAAAAAACAAAATACTGGTGCTGGGTGTATTGCTTGTTAGGAGTATTTATGGATTTTTGGTGTAATAATGTGTGAGCTTTAATAAAGAGGGCTTCTTTTTTTTTCCCTTCCCTCCATTTTTAGCTGGCTTAAATGAAGTAAAAATGCGTTCATGTTCTCTCAACTGATGCTTTAACCCACCTAATAGCTTTTGCATCATCTTTGACTCATTCAGTTACACTTCTAATCAGCAACAGGAGCAAAGATGTTAAAAATTTCAGCTGTTAAAGATTAATGGATTTGTCTACACTAGGAAAATTCAAATCACTTGCTCTCTTGTTTCTTAAAAAAAATCACTTTATTTTAGTACATCTTTTAAAAAATAGTGATTATTCTGTCTAGTTTTTAATCATGTCAGTCATCATGAATTTATTGGGCTACTTAGGGTTCCTTGTGAGGTGCTAGTTTTCATCGTTTTCTAAAGAAAAAGAATATGGAACATTTGTTTAAAAGTTAGTGGTTTTCAAACCCATTGATTACATCACAAAACTTTGTGTAATTAATTTCCATGGAATAAGGTTATGGTAGCAGTTAGAATATTTTACTAAAAATGGTTACTAAATATGGGTTACAATAAATAAAGATTGCTCTTACCATCAAGACATGTAGGAGAAGCTTAATACATAATAGGAAACATCTTTCCTTGT
Organism: Polioptila caerulea; assembly: GCA_013397295.1. Taxonomy (NCBI): domain Eukaryota; kingdom Metazoa; phylum Chordata; class Aves; order Passeriformes; family Certhiidae; genus Polioptila; species Polioptila caerulea. The sequence goes on along the minus strand of VYXF01012378.1, from coordinate 164,748 downwards.
GGAGTTGTCTGACTTTTATGATCTTCTGAGACAGCAGCAGTAACTGTTGCCAAAATCTAGAGTTGATACACTGGTAAGATTTATGGTTTGTATTATCCCTTCTTCCAAATTCTGCATCCTGTCCTAGTTCAGCTAGTTATGGAAGTCTGTCCTGGGTTTTTTTAATGTAACTTAATTATATAGCAGTTCTTGCTAAAGGGGTGTCTGGGTTTATTGAATTCCTGTATGTAGTGGGAGTAGAGTACAGCTCTGCTTCAGAAATGGAAACATGCTTTCCTTGAGTCCTTTCACACCTTGTGACCCCTTCAAGGGTCAAGAGTCAGTGCTTCCATGTGCAGTGTTCATTTGATGTCACCAGCTAATTTGAAACCAATAGGAGCAGAGAAGGAATAAGCAGAAGTTGCAGATCTTGCAGCTGATTAGCTGCTGGATCATAGACAGGTAAGACTGAGCATTCCTTGGCAGTAGGTGGTGATTGAACTGTCAGAGCATAGTGCCAGCACGTGGAAGGAACCCTTCTCAACAAGTTGAAGAGTCTTGTAAATTGTGAGAACACATGGATGACATCATGTAAACATGCTCATGTCCAGTCATTGAGTGCAGCCTCGGCATGGACACAAGGATGAATCTTTCAATACTGTCAGGTCACTAATAGGTGATTCCTGGTTTCCTTCCTGTGTTAAGTAAGGGTTTAGTTTAAGCCTTTGTCAGACTGCTCTAGATTTTCCTTTATCCTGTGCGGTTGGTGATGAATGAAACTTTATATTGATGATTTAGACCATGTCAGGCAATCAACACTTGGATGATTACCTGCCTTTCTGATTTTAGAAGCTGTAGAGCAGTCTTGGTGTAGCTTTAGAGTCGTATTGCATGCTTTAGTGAGCCGAGGGAGGGAATGAACTGCCAGAGTTATTGGGGAGTGACTCTTCCTCAAGGGAGCAGCACAGTTTGACTTCTGAGAAGGTTGAAGGATGACTGGCCAGTGTCAGCCTTAGTATCCCCTCTGTCTACAGTTCTGGCAGTGGCTTCCAGTCATGAATACCCCTCAGGCAAGCACAGTCCTGACACTTGGTGTTTGGTGTAGCTATAGCATGGGAACCACATGTTAAGCAGCTTGAAAGCTGCAGGCCTGTCACCTCTGACCTATGTATTACAGTGATGACTGTTCTGCAAATAACTGTGCAAAGCCTGTATAAACAATTAAATGTTTTGGTAAGTTTTTTGTTTTGTGTGTAACCAATTCTGGTTACCTTCTCTCAAGTTTGATAGTGTTCTGGGTTGAAGATTACTGCTACTAGGATCCTTTTAAACACTAACACAAATTGGATTGACTTTCAGGATACTAATACTTATATAATCATGTTTGATAACAGATTAAATATTTCTGTCAGGGAATTTTGGAGCTAACTCATGCTGTGTGACTATTTAAAGTACATATTCATATATATGTATATAAAATGCTGTACAGAAAATGTAATGATGTTTTTTCAGTACTGCCAATAGTAGGAACTTGCAAAGCATCATTTTGTGTTTTGAAATTAGATCATACTCTAAGTTGGTTTTTTTTTTTTTTTAATCCTCCTTAGGTAAAAGTTTTGTTTGTACGCAATCTTGCCAATACTGTAACAGAGGAGATTCTAGAAAAGGCCTTCAGTCAATTTGGAAAGCTAGAACGAGTGAAGAAGCTAAAAGACTATGCTTTCATCCATTTTGATGAACGGGATGGTGCTGTAAAGGTAAGTGAAGAGGACTGTAACTGTGTGTGTGTGTGTTGTAAGTAGTGTTGTTAGAAGATGTATGCTGCTTCTAACTTGAGAAAAAGCTTTGTCTGGAGAAATGGTAACACACTGTCACTGATAACTTTGTCCTCTCTGGGTGTCTCCTAGGATGATGCAATTCTAGCTTGAAAAGTGGATCTTAAATGCACCCATTCCAAGTGATTATGCAGATGAGCTTTTAAGATAGTAATGTTGTTACAATTTGAAACTCAAGTGCCAGAAGTTGAATTACTCTTCTTACCAAATTATTGGTAAAAATCTAAAGCAGTTTCTCTTGGGCAGGTGATAAAAACTTGAGTAATGTTTTTATTTATTTTTCCAGGATTTTTTTTTTTTAATGAGGGATGCTCATTAAAATTTAGTAATTGTCATTCCTGGATTTTGCTAGCCCAGTCTTGATGTCATGTGTTGTTAAGGAAGGGAAAGTGTAATTCCCCTCCTGCCTGTAGTGTATTCATTTTTTTTAATGTTCTGTGGGTGGATGCAGGATACAGGGGGATTCAGTTTTTCTTGCATATCCATATGTCTTAAAGCAGATGCTTAGGAAGATGATGGGAAGAATCTTAGTAAGATATATATCCTGTCAGGGCTTAGCTATGTAGAGTCCCTAAAAGTGGTAGGATCTTTAGGATTCCTCTGCTCAAAATTAACTTCTAGTAATAACTATGGCCCATGGGAATTGTACATGGCAGGGAGGGTAGGGGAAGAGTTGATGGTTTGCTGTTTGTTTTGCATTTTCTTGAGTAGAGGGTTGTGGGGAGGTGGTGATGTGGATTTGGGGAGGAGTTGGGGTTTTTTGTGGTTGGTTTGTTTTTTCCTTGCGATCAGAATGACAGTATTTTATGGCTTCTGGTTGAAAGTGATATTTAGTACAAGTAAAATAAAGGAATAGCAGAATATAGTGAGCTCTATCATTAGTACTGTTTGCATGTGTGCTGACATTAGGAATTTATTCATGGATTACGAAATACGCACTTTCAGAGGACAGTTCTGTCACTTCATTAATTGTAACAGCTCGCAAAGACTGGAGCCTGTTTTCAGTTTTGAGGGGAAGATTTCTAAACTGATATATGAAGTCCTGGGGTTGAGAGCCAAGTTCAGAAGAAATGCATAACTGAAACCCATAATACTATGCTGTCTGATTGTTTAAATTTTTTTTAGCTTTGTATTGTTATTTTAGATAACAAATTTAGAAATGCATACTCTAAAAGATAGAACAAAATAACTTCAGATATGCTTGGAAGTATATTTAAAGTCTGGTTAATTCCTTCAGGCAATGGAAGAAATGAATGGCAAAGATTTAGAGGGAGAAAACATTGAAATTGTTTTTGCTAAGCCACCAGATCAAAAAAGGAAAGAACGGAAAGCTCAGAGACAAGCGGCTAAAAATCAGATGTAAGTGTAAATGCATGTAGTTATGTTGTATTACTTCTGAAAGATATGTACAGTCCTGTCAAATTAGAACATCTGGGTATTTTAGTAGATACACTGTAGTGTTTACAGGTTTTCTGGCTTCTCTGAAAAACGTTTGATTCATTTTTGTTTGCACAAAAAATCTACTAGTGGTGTTCGGTGATAATTTAGGTACCGTCTTGCTCTGCTTATTGAGTGTGAGAGCACTGGAAGGTTATGCAACATACATATTTTTCACTTTTTATTCTAAATTTCCCTGAACTCCTGCAGTGGATTAATTTAGAATTGTGTGTTCCTCTCAGCATTCTTAGTAGTACCCCCTCTTTAGTAAAAGTAACCACTGAAAGGAGGATCCTGGTATTCTTTCTTGCCACTTCCAGAAGATACATCTGCTCAAGAAGCTTGTGAACTCATACCAATCAAGATCTTGCATTAGTAAATGCTGAATATGGTTAAAAGCAAACAGAAAAAAAAAAAAAAAAGCAGTTAGTTTCTTGCTGGTATGTTCTGCTTAATGTTCTCATGTGGGTTTTTTTTTTTTCTTGGCTATCTTCCTGCTTTCTTAACCATATTCACTCCCCCACCTTACTTCCAAAAATAACTTGGAAGTGCTGTTGTGCAGCATCCAAGAAGATGGAATAGTGAGGTTGCAAGATTAATAGACATCTCCACATGGTGACCTACTGTACACATGGAATTGGTTAAGTCTGCCCTGCTTATAGTTCTTGTAACTTTATTGGCCCTTTTGTTCTTCCATGGGCATCTGGTGTTACTGTAAGAAGTGAATTTCTTCTTTTTTTCTTTAGCTTTTCTTCTGTGCCAGGCCGGCCTGTTCTGCTTAAATCTTTTGCTGATGCAGCTGTACTTCTTGCTGTGTATTCTGCATCTTGGCAATGCCACCATAAATACCTGTTCATTTAATTAAAATATAGATGGCTATTGAAAGTGGCAGTTTCCCTCTCAACATAGCAGTTGTTGGCATGGTTTTGTTGTCTCTGATTGCAGATAAGCTTTCTCGCATTGAATTTGAGTAATTGCAAAAAAACATCTTGCTGCAGTATACAAACAATTTTGCTAGCTCAAAATCTAATAATGGTCGGTCTCCAGTGATGAAGAAGATTTTTAAAAATGCTCCTGAATTGGTTATAGTGCTGTGTGATTGCTGCTCTCCACCTAGCTCTTCACTGCAGATTATTTTTTACCCAGTTTTACTACTTCAGGGTAGCATGCGTGTATTTATAGCCCTGGAAGTCTTCTGTCACGCGTCACCTCTGATATTAATGTGCTGTATGTTATCTGCATCCCTGCTGCTTTTGTTGTTTAGGATGTGCATGTCTCATTTGTGGAGGTAGGTACAGCAGGACTGCCTCTCTTACTCCTCTAGGCAGAGGTATGGTAATGCCACTTGGGCAGTAGATCTTTCATTTGGGAATTCTCTGTGTTCCTTTGTTTTTCTGAGCTGTTAAGGCAATGGGAACGCAGCAAGTTTGATTAACTCCAGGCATTTTCTGGTTTTGAATATACTGTTCATTAGTGAATTGTAAGGGTTTTTAATATTCCTAGGATTCCAAAAGATGAGGGAACAGAAGGCTGTATATGTTGTTAAGTCTGTATCCCAGTTATTTGACAAGTTTAGAGTGACATCTTAAGATCTTGGCGATAATTTGCAGTTTCCACTGCATTTACAGTAGCAAAAAGGTGCTTTTCTGGATACTTCCACA
>VYXF01012378.1:152336-154836 GCA_013397295.1 Polioptila caerulea | reverse complement strand
ATTTGTGCTATGTTTTTAATTTTCTAAAGCACCTTGATGACAGTGAGTGTTCAGTGGTGAAGCATCCTCTATTGAACCACCCTTAAAAAAAAAGACAAAAACAACCTTGCCAAGTCCAGTTTCATATAGGTAAAAGATAGATAAAATTATGACTTACTTTGGACTTGGCATAAAGAGTTCCCTTAACCCCCTTCACAAAGGGATACTGCAGTTATACTACATACCCATAGGCACCACAATGAAAATTGAAGCTTATACCTAATTAAGGTTTTATACACACCAGTTCCCCCAGTAAATGCAAATTTTAACAAAATTAGACATGTCATATGTTGAAAATGCTCATGGCAAACAATCATTTTGCATTCCTGCAAATAAAATTGTTTTATACTGTAAGCTGGAGGCGAGTGTAACTTATTTTTGTAATAAAGTTTTTATTTTTTTTATGTGTCATTAATATAAATGTGTGTTAGTACAGAGATCTTCTGGTTAAAAACTTAGAATCGCACACATTTCAGTATGTTTACTTGTATTTACATAATTTTTAGAATAGTGGTTGCCAATAGCCTGTATGTTTTCACATTAATTGATTTTTTTTTTTTTTTGTTATCTTAATAAACCATTTTAGTATGTTGTATGTCAATTACTGGGATAGCTGGGACATAAAGTGTAATTTAAAATTGTCAAGTATTCATTGGAATATGTAAATGTGCCTTGCCAGTTTTGAACTTTAAGACAAAGTAAGTGAACGATGGTGAAATGAGTAGTCAATGCCTAAGAGACATTTGCTACCAGAGATTCATATACTGCCCTTGCTAAAGAAAAGAAATTTCTTACTCAAATTCGAGCGTAAAACTTAACAGTTGCATTAACTTCTGAATTTTCAAATCTACTTAGAGAAATTAGGCTTATGGAAAGTGGGTTTTCTAATTGTAGCCTTAAGTATAATTTTGAATTTCAATGTAATCCTTGGTGCTGGCATTCCCAGTGCCAAGGAGTTTAAACGCTCCCTTCAAAGAGGTTGCCATGCCTACTGGCACTTTTACTGTCATACGGTTTTATAAGGAACACTGTCAAGATGTGGAAACCAATTTTGAACTTGCTACGAAATGAAACACTGGGGGCTGTAGGAGAGGGAAAGTCCTCCGATTTCTGAGTCTTGAAATCTCTCCATTGCTGAAAAACTTTAAAACACTTGTTGGATCACAAGTGCTAATGACTAGTTCTTAGTCTGGAAACGTGTTGCGGGGGTAATGCATTTATGGAATTGTAACAGTGGATGGAAGTGCATAAAAACATTGCAACTAAGGCATTATGTGTGTTGAAATTGTGGATTAAATCCCTAATTTCAGCTCCGATAAAAGCATGGGGGTTGACTATTTAAAGAAAAAAAAAAAGCAAAATTGACAGGAACGTTTTTAATGGAATGCAAGCAATGGTGAGTGAGCAAAATACCAAGATCCTGACAGTGTTCCCTCCAATTATGAACTCAAGCCATTATAACTTTTACAATTAAATATGATTTGCACTGTTCTGATATTGGTGCAGTTTTTTAGAAAAAATACCAGAAAACTAAATTGCATGTGGTGATTATTATTGTGGAAAAAAAAAACTAAAATCAAAAAAATGTTATTTTTCAAAGCTTTAAATTTGATTGTTTAAAGAAAAACCATTAAGTGGAAATACTGGTGAGAATGGGCAAGTGCATATATACAACATCAGTTTGATTGCACTTGGGTGTTGGTAAACTTGAAATGTTCTACAGCAATAATGCATCTCTTAGGGGGTGCTTTGGTGACAAATGAACATATGACACAGTTCTTTTTGGCATGTTAAAGGCAAGTTTTGACTTAATATAATGTGCTGCCTCTGTTTATTCTCATAGGAGGCTTTCTTTACTGAAACACCTGCAAAGGTGCGTAAGTAGCATAGTTCCACATTGGTTTGTAATATGTTTCTAAATTCCAAGTCTAGTTGAATTTAATAAGGAACCGGAAACTACTGCTGCTCAACACTTCTGGTTTATAAACACTCCAATACACAGCTTTTAAAATTATACTCTTGTTTTAATACTCATTTTTGTTTGAAAGGTTTCATATAGGACATGCAACTGTATTTTTTTTTCTTTCCAGTTTTTAAAGAGGATATTTGTTACAACCCAGAGCTTAAGTTTGTGTTTTTACTGTTGGAGGAAGGCTGTTGTTACAATAAGATACTAAGATCAGTTTCTGAATTTCTGCGTTGTACAACTCTATGTAAATACTGTCTTTAAAATCTAAAATAAGGAATACTAATTCTGTTCTTGTTGGGGCTAAGGGGTGTGACATAGTCTAAAATAAATGTAGTGTCCTCTAAAGGCAGGATTCCCAACTTCAGGATAGAAATATGGCTGCAACTTCTTATTCCCTTGTGCCTTTGATTATTCTTCAGAGGCTTAACTTTCCTGTTCAGCCTAGCAATTATTTTAGTGCTTCCATACATCAGTCAGGGAAGGCTTTTTTTT
>VYXF01012378.1:66265-152295 GCA_013397295.1 Polioptila caerulea | reverse complement strand
TTTTTTTTTTTTTTTTTTTTAAGAAATAAAACTAAAAGGCAGCATGTACGTAAACGCACAGAACATTTTCACAAAAGAGTGTTTAAATTGATACACTGCACAATATTAAGACTGTTATTCCCTTACATTAGTGAGATATTAGTGGAAAATATAAATTGTTTTGAAGTAGGCAATGAGGCAGTGAACTTGACAAGACAGTTTTCAGACAATTGAAATGGGTAAAGTGCAAGCTTGAGTCTGTGTTCATGCCCTGAAGCTTATGATTCCTGATTTTATGACTATATGGACTTAGTGGACATAAAAGTCTGTCTTTATGGAGTGTTTTGCTGAATTAACTCGAGCACCAGCACATGACATCTCTTGTCGGGGCTAATTAGTTGGGCATAGGAAACACCAGGCTGTACTTTGCCATTTGCTCTGTCAGATGAAAATGGGATGTGGCACCAGGAGAGGAGGTTGAGCTGAAGATTCCTTAATGCTTAATACAGATAGTGGGGGAAGAAGAAGTAAGTTACTGTCACTTTACAGCCATCTACTATAAATAAACGATGCTTCCTAGAAGCTCTGATGTTAAAATCTTTCCAGGAGCCTGATTTTCACAGTTGTCTGGTCACAGTTTGCAAGTGTATATATATTTACTTATGTTAAAAAATCCATGGGATGAAAGAGTGACTGCTTTGATGCCCCTTTGTCTTGGTTGCTACAAGAGAGATTTGTTGAAAAGTGCCACTAAGACTAAGTTAGTCTACTGGCAATTTGGAGAGGGATGATTGTCTCATGTAATTATACCTTTTTCTTGTCCGTATATAACTGGTTATTAGCTTTTCCACAAAATACATATTTTTAAATAGCCAGCTCCTGAGCAGATGCTGCACAGCTGAGCTCATCTGGATACTTGATTTATTTAAAACTATCATCATGAAAGCTTCTTTAGATGGTCAGACTTCCAGGTACCTGGCAGAAGCTTTTTTTTTTTTTTTTTTTTTTTTAAAGAAAAATAAAAGCATATATGAAGTCTAGAAAACAGTCATAACATGTAAGTAATAGGTACTTAAATGCGGATTGAATATTTAAGGTTTGAATTGCAAAATACATTTCAGTTCAGATAATTGTTCATGAAATTTGGTGTCCACTCTAAAACTGACACTTGTATTCAGTCATTTAGGTAAAACTTGGGAGTGTCAAAATTCGAATTCCCTATAGTCTGAGAGTGATTCATTTGGCTGATTATTGATGACAGTTCCCTGTGCACAGTTAGTGTGATAGTGTGCTTGCTTTGGTCACTGATGTGTAGAAAAGACATGGGATCTTATTCCTTGTTTTCTTTGCACTAAGGAAGTTATGAAATGCACTCTTAGTTCTGCTGCACAGCCAGTAGAATAGTCTATGTCATTGGACTGCACAGAAGATAATGGTAAGTAAAAATAGACTTTCTAGTACTTAAATGACTTGCAGTACCTAAAATCCTTCCGTAGACTGTTTAATTGATTCCTTATCTGCAGTGATTAACCCAGGTTGTGCATTTCAACTCTTAATTTTAGTGTGTCAGCTTCAATGCCAAGTGAACGTTGAGTGTAATCTGACACTGTTTTGTGTTAATTACTTCAGATCTAAAAATGTCTTAAATGCTTCATAGATAATTCAGTATGTATTTTTACACTAATGAGTTAGAAATCATAGAAGTTTAAGGGATTTTACATGAACACAAGTCATCTATTGAAAGCCAGGAATGGAATGTATCAGATCCTCCTAATTCCAGGTGTTGAGCTTTCAGTATTGTTCTGCCATCTAAAGCAGCAGTTTTCAGATTTTTATTTTTTTTTCTCTTTAGTGGGATGAGGAATGTATCTAATTCTGTCACTCATAATGGTTATTTAAAAATAACTACTAACTTACTACTAAGTGTAATGAATTTGGGATTTAAAAGCTTTTCCTTGGGAATTTGACGAAGATAAATTTATAAGATGTCCCATCAGTAAATCAAGGCTTTTCTTAAGCAATATCAGCATACTTTAGAATGAAGCTGTATTACAAAACACTGTGCTAGCATAAAATATAGATAATATTTTCATTATGCAGAAGTGTATTACAACTCAGAGGTGATTTTAACATTACAGTATTTGAGATGACAGATAAAAATACATAATCCCTCCATCTAGAAAGCCAAAGTGGCTATTAAAGGACTGTTCCTGTTTCACATTGTGGTCAAAGGCCACAATGGATATCCACTTTGGATATTGCAATGAAAGGTTTTTTATTCTAGTTCAAATAATTGTTTTGACAAGGCAACCTGTTTCCAATCCACAATTTTCAAGAGAATTTGAGTTTTGTATGTGTGCTTAAGCTGATAGTTCTAGCAGAAGACAAGCATTCAGTTACAATCACTGAGGTGTCTTTCACCAGGAAATGACGGTGTGTAACTGCCTTAAACTACTCTAGTGTAGCTGTCCTATATTTATGTTATCTACAGTTAGAGAAGTGTGATCATTTACACTTGCTTTTGAATTAGTGAGATGCTTAAAAGCTGCTTTGAAGAAAACTAGTATATATATTGTTAAAATCTGTCAGAATTTGCAGATTAAGAAATATGATGTGGGTTTCGTGCTAACAGAAGACTAGGCCTGGACATAACATGACCTGACATGTGGTCACAACTTATCTCATTGGAAGACCTGATGGTATAACAAGGCTTAGGTGGCTTTGAGCATTAGCAGTGCCTTGCTCCACTATTTTCTTGTAGTATTAACACAACCTCTCAGGAAAAAACCCCAACTCATTATGGGATTAATTCCAGTGAGATTGATCTTCCAGTTAAGAAGGATCTGTAAGGTCTTAAATCCATTTGATTTAGTATTGTGTTTGCAACTTGGGTTTGCATAGAAGTGACCTTACAGTGGGAATGGTGTAATAGAAGGCAGTTCACATTTTTTGCTTAATGTTACACTAATCTGAAGTTTGGTTTGTTGCTGTTTTAAGCCATTCAGATGGCCACGTTTCTATCCAAAAAAATGATCTTTATATTCATATGTCCTGAGCTGATCAGTAAATTTTATATCCTAGTAGTTAATTTGAGCTAGTTGGTCTTTTCTTAGATTAACTGTTAAAACCAGTACAGGTTTCTGCTAGCAAGTAAAGAGTTTGGTTTTCTTAATGGCAGTATATAAACGTTCACAGTTTATTCCTCAAGTGTAACATTTCTAAATAGTGCTGCATTCATTGAGTGATGAGTGGAGTATGCAGATGAGTAGTGAAAAAACATTGCTAATTAAACTTTTTGGCAAATGAAGCCTGCCAGTGTGTAATGCAGTTTGAGGGGCATGAAGTTGTACCTGCCATGCAGGTACAGATGGCATTGAGATAGCATTGTGGTAACAGGTAGTGGTCACATCTCAACAAGGCGTGCACAGACTACCTTCAGTGACGGCCTGTGCTGGAGCAGATTATGTGGTATTGAAGTGTGCTGAAATGCTTCTCTAGTTTTACTGCAGAGCTTGTAAAGAACAGCCATGATAATGACTAGTACAGCTGCAGGTAAATGATGATCAACTCCAATTTTTGTAAGTCTCTGGAAGAACAAGGGACAGTCATGCATAGTGTGTATTTACAAGTTCCTAAATCCTTGTGAGGCAATCTTTTTATTCTTAAATACATGAAGATTAAAACGTGTAAGATTCAAACGCTTAATGCAGTTCTGGCTTTACAGCAATTTTAGCAATTCTGGTTTTACATTTCAGATGGCTGGGTATAGTTAGAGCCCAGTAATCAAGGCATGTATTTTAGAATCAAGATAATTTTTGACTCTGTTGAGAAAGACTGAACCTGTTTAACAGCAGGGCCAATCTTAGAATACCTGTACTTGGCAAAAATGCATATACTGCTGGGGTCAGGATGGGGAGAGACACAACCCACAGGAACCAAAACAAACACCCTCCCAATACCCATGTTCTCTGACCCTGAAAGATGTTTAGGAAGAGAACAATATTCACCACTTCATAAGGGCAGTGCAATCTAAGTAGGTCATAGGTGTTGGAATTCTTAGATATGAGGCAGGCAAGAATTAATGTGATAATCTTTGAACTTCTGCCTTTCTACCACATGGTAAAAATAATGTAGAGAGATCTCAGGTTTCACAGATTAAATAGTTGTTAATGTTCACATTAAGAAATAACAGACATGTCTTGATTCAGACATCTGAAAGGACAAAAAGTGTCTCTGTGAAAAGTAAAACTTTGAAGGTCTTTTGTAAACTTCTGTTCTTTCTCAAGCAATGTTGACAACCAGGGAGTTCCTTGTCAGAGGAATACCAAGGAGTTTGTCTTGTATTTAACAGGTTGGCCTAGGACTGATCACATCACAAATACTCCCCATTTTGGAAAACTCGTAACAAAGCATAATACTTGCCCCCTGAGAAAAGGAAAAGATGAAACAGTTTGAATAAAAAGTAATATATTTCCCTATGGGCAAAAGACAACCATCAAATCTGCCTGAACTGCTCTACTGGCAAGTTTCTAATCTAGGATTAAAGAAAAAAATAGGGAAATAGCCTGGCAAATCACAACATACAACTTCATTTAGCTATGTTACAGCTTTATAGAATCTTCCCTACCTCTAACCTGTCTGTCCCTTTCCTGTGAAAGGTAGGTACTCTCTTTAGCCAGGCACCATCTAGCAGCTACAGCATGAGAGGGGAATGTCAGGTGCTGGATCTTGGCCAAATGGAAAGACCAGGTCAAAAGGAGGGCCCTTGTATATCAGAAGGTAAGAATAGCCTATCCTGGCTGTTAGAATCATGAGAGCCACTTTATCTTGATATATATTTCAGCAGAAAATTTTATCTCTGTAAGAGAAGAGGTTTTAAACACACCAAAATACAAAATTTGTGGGGAAAAAACACCCTCTTACTATGCCTAATACTGCTATTTCAAATGCCCCGTTCAGAGGAGTGATGTCCTAGAGCTAGTATTTGTAAAATTGCTGTTTGGAAGTGATTAACTAATGGCCTTGTCTAGAGGGAAGTAAGAGCCAGCCTTGAATATCAGATACACACATTCCAAAAGCAGACTGTTTCTTTCCCCACGTAGGTAAGGAGTTCTTCCATATCTTTATGGGATAACATATTTTCCACTCACTGCTCTTAATAATCCCTAAGAGGGTGGGTAAAAGTAGGGTAGTTGAGAATCTTTAATAAGGCCCAGTGATGCCTCATGATTGAGTGATGCTTGAGGGAATGCCAAGTTGCTATCAAAGTTTGCATTTAAAGTCTTAATTTGGATGTCTCAATGCAGGGCACAAAGTGAGAATGGGTGTTGCACTCATAAAGCTGGGCTGAGTCAATGCCTGTTCAGCCGCCTCTGCAGTTTTCAAGTTCAGGGTGGGCCCAAAGAGCTGCCAAATTCACCAGTGCCGTGTACGGGGTCGCATTTGTTCTTTAAAAGTGCGATACAAGCTCAGCATCCTGTGAGAGAGAAGTGGCTGATCATTTCTTGGGACTAGGCCAGGACTTTTAATTCATTAAAGACCTGGTAGTGCAAGGAACCCAAACAGGTGTGTTCTACACTGAAGGTGGTTGCTGCTCAGAAATCAAAGTGCTTAAAATTAACAGTATGTGCTTGGAAGCATATCTCTGGGACCCCAAGAGATGAAAACTTAAGAATCAGTACGAAGGCTGCTGAACTTCGTTTGAAGATGTTTCCTTGCATCTGGGCTGCATGTCTTAGTTCAAGGAATTACGCTTCCTTAATGAACAAAAGGTTTTTTTTTTCTAAAGCTAAAGCCTGTATCAGATCAGAAGGTAGGAGGAGGCTGAAGAAGGAATGTGCTAAGGTGAAATACACTTGAAAGTTGTTTGCCAACATGATTTCTTCCTGAGTTAAAAGAGGATAAATCTTTGTATATTGTTCATTAGTGCCGAGAATATACAGATCATAGACGGCTTTTGGTCAGGAAAATTCACTTTCTCTGCAGGCGTAAGCATGGTGAGCAGCATCTTTGAAGACTGGGGAAGGGGAATATACCTGAAGGTAGGAGTAATGTGAAATGAGGAACTTAGAGATAGGTGCGTGTTCTGAGTTCTTGGTGAAACTCCGATGAGCAGCTTTTGAACTAAGATGGCTTGGACTAAATGTACTAAATACGTGTCTTCTCACTACCAAGGCTGCCCCTTCAGATAGTACATGATTTTAATTTGCTCCTTTCTGTGTTTTTGCCCTTGGGCTTTTGGGAGGGAGAGTGAATCGTTTCTGCATAAGGGTAGCTTGACTCCTCCAGACCTAATAGCTGAAGGGAAAAATGGAGAGGGGGGCACACAGCTGGGCAGTGGTCCAGGAACACATCAGATACATGGGCTTTTGTGACTGACTGATACTCCCAAGTTTCTTGACCATAATCTATCCCAGAAACACACTGGATGTAGACAAAACACCACTTTATGGTTAGAGTTTGGTACTTAATGTACAATTTACCACATCTGAGCTGGATGGTGGCAAGTGGAGAATTTTCTACTCATCCTCAGTATGTGATGTGCTAGGAGTCTGGATGATATTAGAGAATCCTTTCTCTGTTTTTGATTATCTTCGGAAGCAAAATGTACTTTCTTCAGGAAAAAGGCCTTTTCTCTTGCATCTGGACTGCAGTGACCCCAGCTTGGAGTCTAGCTACAGCATCTAAGTTCTTTGTGTTGTATTAGGAGTTATGTTAAAGCATCTGTTGAAATCCCAAAACCTCAGTCTTCACTTGCAATTTCTTGGGTGGTAGTGGTGAAAATACTACAAACTCGACCTAGAGAGGACATCCAAACTTGAGACTGGACTGGGAGATTCACAGTCTTAAGGGGAAGAAAGTGTTATTCCTTAAAGTTTGATAGAAGGGATAGTACACTGATTTTCATGTTAAAATGTCCCTTTATTAATATATACTTTTAAAGTATGTGTGAAAGAGGAAGAACTTACTGCCTGGTGTTTTAAGCAGTTTCTTTTGTGACTCCTTTGTACAAGGATAAGCCAGGTAACTTACATAGTAGCAAGTAATTCAGTCACAAATCGATTTATTGAGTTTCAGAAAAACACTGAGTGGTAATAATTCCCTACATGGTATCAGACCTTACTAGCTCCAATCATTTCCTAGCTAGAATGCTAAATCACTTAAAACAGAAAATAAAAAGCAAAGCAAAACTTCAGTGGAGTTTTGCAGTGCTCACCAAAGTCTTCCAAATAGTCCTTGCTTCTTGATTTCAGTTTGTGCCTTTTCCTTGTCTGCTGGTAAACCCACAGAGGGACCCATCTGCTTCTGCAGAAGCACTATTAATGCCAGTGCTAGATGGGAACTGCTGTGTAATAATACATTACCTTTTTTTCTATCAGATATACCAGCAATTTGGATGGCAAAAAGAGTTTGGGATACCTCCAGGAACTTGAGCACCTGTTTGATGGATAGCATTGATCAGCTGTGAGCTGTAAGGATTGATCAGTTATGAGTGTAAGGAAGCCTGGCCTTGCAGAGAGCATGGTACTGAGATCCACTGATCCACTCTCATTAAAACAATCCTATTCCTCTTGAGGTGGAGCTCTACCATGCAGCTATGTGCTCCAGTTATATCACAAAATATGTAAGATGTGGGCATGCTGCCCATGTGCTCCAAAAAGCTGTTTTCAAAAAAGGCTTGAGATCCTTACATATGTGTAGGAACAGCCCTCTGTCCAGGTGCTCTCATAGTATCACCTTGTGCATTCTGCGTGTTTGCACAGACTCAGATCTCTTTTTGCTTTTGTCGCATATTCAATATTTTTGATAGGAAATGTAGCATTTATGTTATGTTCTCTTTAACCATTCTGTAAATACTTCCGTTTTTTCCCAGACATTATTTAAAAGGAAGAAAATGTTCTATACATCCTTAGCCAACAAATGATAAACAAAACAATATCCTGGTCATAAACTGGTTCTGTAAGAGTTCCTATGAAGTGTCTGATGAAAGATGTAAGCACAAATAACTTTTGCAAGGTGACAATTAATGCTGTGTAACTTTTAACCTATGCTCCTTTTACATACTTCATGTCGGAGAAACTGCTTGAACTAAAAATATCTCTGTGGAATTCTGACCTGACAAAAACACTCCAGGCATTTACTGCTGTGTCCAGAGAGCTAAAAGCAATGGGCTCCAGCTCACCGGTCACCAAAAGAGGCCTGATCTCGCATCTCTCATCACTAGGTCTGGGTTTACATGGTCATGTTAAGTATCCACAGAAAGCTTTCTTGGATACAAGCTGCCTTACAACAGCAACCTGTAGCTACAGTCTTTTTTCCACTTTTAATGACTTCTGCCTGTTCATTAGAATTTTCTGATTGCATGAAGGCTTTAGGTTGGGATTTTTTTCACTGTTTTTAAGGTGGAAAAAATGAATCAATCAGAAATGAGAGTTGTGTCCAAATGAGGAAAAAGGATCATAAATCTTCATTGGCAAATATGTTAAAATACTCTTGAGGCAGGGCAAAAAAATTAAACTATTTAAGAAGGCACTAGGTCTAACAAAAATAATTTTGAATGCTATTTTGTTAACAGTTTTGTTCTCCATGTTGCAGCCTGTCTCTACTCACTGCTATGCAACAGAGGAAATAATAAAATTGGAAAAGGAAAGGGAGAACGACAAAGATCATAAAAGCCACAAAAAAGTGCTCTTATGTGATGGACAAATCACTGTAGCAGGAAATCTTAATTTTGGGAAAGACAGTTTTCTCAGGTGACCAAAGTATTTTGGTAAAATGATAAGCAGCAATCAAGTAGGGAATGATTTTTCACCATCTCCAGTAAATCCATGAATGTTTGGAGGGCAGTATCTTCACTCACACAAGTGCAAGTGGTGGAACGCCTTGCATGATTTTCATGGATTAAAGTTTCTCATTCTTCAAAAGCAATTTGAAATTTAGGAAATAAATTCTTTCTCAGGATATCCCCAAGATTATGGATCAGAGTAAAAGAATGTTCCAAGTACTTATTATTATATTCTTGCCATGCTTTTTACAAGTTTTTCCTAGGTATATACCCCCCCAATGGCCATCACCAACAGGATGCTCACCCAGCTGAACTTTTGCTGATCCCAACACAGTTGTTCCACGAGTCCAATGTATGTCTTTGATGAAAAACTTAACTAGCTTTAAATTCTTCAGGTATCACCATGGTTCTGAGGCATAGGTGCTGCAACAGCTTGCAATGATTCACACAAACACATCATCTAACAGGATTATCTTGACACTTTTAAATTCAGCTGAAAACAAGGGATTCTGACTCAAGTTCATCCTTGAACTCCCTACTTCAAAATGTTCCCCACTGACCAAGGCTGGAATTCCCTTCAGGACCTGACATAGTTACTTTCACACTTTGTATCCACAGCAATGCTCTCTTTATCCCCACAGTAAGTTAACAGATCAATTTTCATTTTGACTGAGCTCTTACATATGTGCTCTGGCATTGTTTCAACTGTTTGCATGAGTACAGCTCTTCAGTTCTTTCACAAACTTTTTCTTACAAATTCTTAACATGCATCTTGACATTCCCTCATTTGTCCCTGATCAGCCTATGTTTTTCAAAGGAATTAGATTTTCCAGATCTTTCCTTTGCACATGTAACCAATTGACCAACTTCACTTAATATTTAAGGTGCATATCTATAAACCTTTTTGGTTTTCGCTCAAGTGAATTAAGATAAAATTTCTATGGAGTATAGCTTTGCCAAATGTTGCTACAAATCATAATAATAATTTAACATTTTTCCAGTGTCTCCTGTATACATTTAGTTCTCTTTTTTGTGCATATTCCTGCAGGCCTCTATTTCTTACTGCGTTGTAGTCAAATTCTACACTTTGCAATTTACTGCTCTAGTTTCTTTTTATTAATGTCCCATAAATAGTAGTTTATGACCAAACAAATTATTTTTTTTTATTTTTCTAATATCTAAATTCTCTCCAATGTCTTGTCTGTGAAAGAATTTATTCAGAAAATTCATTTTCATGTTAACAAGTTGAAGAAAAGCTCTATACACTATTTCTGAATCTTTTTACTTTCTCCTTGAGATTTACAAGTTCTTCAAGGCAAAACTGGCTCTAGTACATTGCCTGTTCTTTGTTTTTTGTATTTTGTTTGTTTTTTTTCTTCTTCCCAAGTGGATCTTGTCCTAGTGAAATTCTAACACACACTGTGCTCCTCAGCACCCCTCTGGTTTGCAGAGCATTGTTCCTATTGGGAATACTAAACTGACCCTCTGGAAACTCCACTTGAAGTGGGTCCTTTTACTTGAATTTCTGTATTGGAACAGTCTCCTTGTCTTTCTTTTTTTGCCCTGCAAGTCTTTATTCAGCCTGGTATTTTTAGTCTTAAACACAGCCTAGTAGGCATTTTTGAGTTTCTAACAGAACTGTATTTTACAGTCTCTTTTAAAAAAAAATTTGAGTGGTCTGTTCCAATTGAAACTTCTTAGCCTTTCCCCTTAATTTCAATTGCTTTCTAAATCTGCTTCTAAACAAACAACACTACTTGTCTCTGTCATTCCCTGCAATGATCTTTTTGCAAAGTGTTTTGCACATCTTTTCTTAAATCATTTCTCCTTCCCACCTGCCATTTTACTCCTTACTGCAGCCGCTGAATTCCCCCATTTCTCTAGAAGAAAACTTGTGAGGGATTTTATCCAGGAACCTAAAGCCCCTGTTGCTGTATTGAACAGGTACTTGTGGGCCCAGGTTGTCACTTTCTCATCCAGTTTGCTTTAATCTGGAAATACTGAGGGTCAGCATGTGATAGAGGAAGAAAATACAAGATCCTACAACTACAAGCAGCACACATTTCCATACAACTGGCAAGCATGGGTCAGTGTGGGTGGTACAGGGATATGACTCCCAAATGCCATAAATCTAGACTGTGAACAGTTTATTAACTCATTAACAGACAAATGAATATAAGTGTATTTAAAACAATTTCTTAACTGTATTTTAAAAGTAAAGCTAATTTTGCTTATCAAAGTGCTGATAATTATTCTACCCAAAACGGAAATGTGCAGCAAATGGTCAGCTGTCACTCCCCTGGAGTTTCAGTGTTTATTTAAAGGCCAAAAAGGACTACTAAAGAGCAATTTTCACCTTATGTTTGTTGCATACTCCTGGATTATCTCAGGTGGAAACCAGTAGCTGTTGGTGCATGCTCTTTAAGTTTTGAATTTGAAAAAGTCAAGTGTAAAGAGCCTACCAATGCTTGCCTTTCTTGGGATCTGACAGGCCAACTTCGGTTTCACTTCACTTGAGCTTAGCTATTTGCTGAATATTAAGAATGAGTGTTCTCCTGAGTTTTCATTTTTCTGCTAAATGGCTTTAGTTAAAGGTTATTATGAAGCCTCCTATGTAAGCTTCTTGGAAAGGGCCCACAAAATGAACAGGGACTTGTGAGGAATAATTATAAAGGAAAATTAATTCCTTGTTGAGTAAATATGAAGGATTAGATATTGCAAATTAGCCTTGACAACTGTATCCTTGAAAGAGAGAACTATGTAAGGCCTTGAAAAGAGCAAAAGCAAACTTGCAGAGTAAATTAAATGCAATTAACTGGTGAGAATCTGTTTATTACAGTTCACTGTCTGGCTTGTTTAAAAAGGGCA
Organism: Polioptila caerulea; assembly: GCA_013397295.1. NCBI lineage: Eukaryota > Metazoa > Chordata > Aves > Passeriformes > Certhiidae > Polioptila > Polioptila caerulea. The sequence continues at coordinate 140,663 of VYXF01012378.1, read as the reverse complement.
TATTCTAAGGTAAAAAAAAAAAAAAAAAGCAATTTGGTAAATACAATCTTAGCCTAATAACTGAAGTTACTTAGTCAAGAATTGTGGTTTTATATTTCAAGTTGTTGAAAATCTGCTCTAATATACTTCTTAGGTGCTGGAATAGGCAAGCTTCTCCTGCCATAAAAGAAAATATAACCTAAACCCCAAACCAGGGAGAACTGGCTCCACGAGATGACTTGTATTATCAGTGAAAGATCCTTTTACATTTTAAATATTAAAATAAAATCTTTCTTTTCAGAATAATTCAGAATAACCCAGTGCTGGCCACATTACTTCAGAGCCCATCTCCAGATGCATGCTTTTCCCTGGCACTTCTCCCTCCAGCTGACCAAGGAATCTTCCTAAGAATTTCTGTGAAGAGACTTGCTATGTCCAGGGAATGGATAAAGTTCTTATTTCTCAAAGAATTTTGAAAATCTTAACGTTGTCAGCAGTTCCCTTTTGTTCTTCTATAGTTTAATTTTGTTGCAAAACAAACATCTGCTGAGTCTTTCAGTGTACCAGAACAATCTAGGGGCCGTAGTGACAGTGGGTGATGGGCAATGCCAACACTGCTGTCTCCAGCAGAGCAGGATTGGGAAAAGCAGTTTGTTGTGTCTGCCTAGCAGATGTAAAGTCTGTGAACTGAAGGAAATGGCACAGTTTCTAAGATAATGAGGTACAATAAATGCCAGATGTGAATGTGGCAATTTTACAGTAAGTAAACACAATTCTGAATAATGAAGCTATAAGTTAAAGAAACTTTACCTGAAGCAGAGAATGCAAATGGAAGCAGAAGTTTGACTTAAGCTTCTGCTGGTTTGCTGTGCAAGTCACTTCCTGTGTTACAGGCAGGCAATGCTGTGGCATCGTAATGACATATTGTAAAAATCAGAGATATTTTAGAAGTTATTCCTTATTAAAAGCATTGCAAGATAAGTGACTAAAAATCACCAGCAATAAAGCTGAGGATAAAGTAAGCTGATAAAAAAAAAAAGAAAAAAGAAAAAAATAATTTTAGGAAAACTGATTTCATCTGAATAGGCTGTATGGAGATTTGCTGTGTGAATGCACCTTGGTTTTTTTCTACTAGAAAACTTGGACTGAAATGCAATAATACTGTGCAGAGACTCTTGAAGAAATTCAAGCTGACCCTGGGCTTTTGCCAAGCACTCTGAGAAAGGTCAACATACTGAAGTCGAACTGCAGCGTTTCACCTATTCGAGAGGTCAAGGGAAGTGTTGCATAAACTGACAAAGCATCTGAGCAAAGATTCTGAAAGCTGTTCTCGCATTTTGATTTCTAGATGCTGACTCACCCTCCAAATACCAGAATTTTTCTNATACCAGTATTTTTCTTGACAGCGTTGTGGCGGGGGATCTCAGTGAAGATCTGTAAACATGGCTTGTCTGAACAGATGTATGTCAGTATTTCATGTGTCCTCACTTATTTAGTGTGCCCCATGTGCCTGCGTGGGGCTTGTGCAAAAGGACATACAAGGCACCGGCAACTTCTTAAAACAACTAAAAGTGAGCATCTCTCCCTGAGCGGGTCTCCTTCATACTTGCCACTTAGAAGCCCGTTTATGGGTACGAACTCCCAGAAGCTGTTTCATTTTGCTCCTGATACACCCACAACCAGTAGTGTCTTATTAACAGAGCCTCGAGTTCCATGGGACTGAGTAACTACAGAGCTGCTGAAAGCACTCCAGTGATTTTAAAGCTTGTGGCTTAAAACTGAAGTGTAACCGAAGGTGCCGTTCGTGTGAAGTTGGCTTTAAATTCTTCTCGCTAGCAATAAACTACATTCTAGAATCCCTCTCTTTTCGATGTCTTACTCTCGTACGCTTACTGATGCCAAGGTGGGGTCTTGTTTCCTACCCTGTTGCTTTCCTTTACAGCCAATTACGAAGCTTCGAGTGGTGTTTATAGGGTTTTAGTGTCCCAGTCACTGAATGGTTTAGTTCAGTCATCATCCAAACATAGAGCATCTAATCAGACGTAGCACTTTCTGGCCGCTTGGCGCTGGGAACCCCTTGTATCTATAACGAGGTAAGCTTGCTGTCGTCAGAGACCTTCTATTTACAGTGCTTAGCACGCTACGTGACACAGCACAGCTGCCAATGCCCCGGCGGGGCAGCGCGAGCGCCGCTCCCGGGGCGCTCNGGTGCGGGCGGCCGCGCGGCGGCTGCTGCGGCGGCTGCGGGAGACCTGCCGGCAGTACCCGCTGTCCTGCTGCCTCCTCCTGGCGCTGGGCTCCGCCACGCTGCTCCTCATCCGGTAACCGGGCGGGCGGGCGCGCGGGGGGGCCGGGCGCGAGCGGCGCTGCTGGGCGCGGGCGGCGCTGCGCCTTCTCACGCCGCGCCTTTTCCTTCCTGTGTGTCTGTAAGGTATCTTCATGTTTTGATGATCTTCTGGTCCTTCGTGGCTGGGGTCGTCACCTTCTACTGTTCCTTGGGACCGGACTCCCTCCTGCCCAATATCCTGTTCACAATAAAATATAAACCCAAGGTAAATATGTCTGTGAAGTATTGTGCTTTTTTTTAAAATAGGATAGGGATTTATATGGAGTAGCAATTCTTGTCCAGTCCTGGCTGCTTTCAGAAATGCTGTATGTCAGTACAGCTCATGCACTCCTACTGACAGGTATTTTTTGGCAAATAGACGATGATTAAGGCTTTGAACTCTTCGCGTGTTTCGGCACTGTCCCATCAAATCCACGTATGGCTTCAAGGCCGGTTGTTGCAGTGTCCGTGGTTGTTGTTTCCTGCTTCCCTCATTGTACATTTTGAGCATTTGAGTAGCAGGCAGTAGAGAAACTATGTTGTTGTGTGCTCCTTGAATGGGCCTTTTTCTTTTATATTGATTCCCTCCTTTTGGCAGGCCAAGTGGTGAGTCTTCTTTGCTCACTGTAATCAGGATTCTCTAAGCAATATTTTGCTTCAAAGAGAAAAATATTCCCAGAGCAAACTGCTCTTTTCTAGCTTAAAACAATTCAACGTAGAATTTCATAGGGCTGAGAAGGTATATAGTTGCAATAGATCAAGGCTATGAGTAAGGCAGAGAAACCATTTGGTCTGTTACTAGGCTGATTAATGTATGGGGAGATGAGTGGAGATGTGAAAGGATATCTGTGTTCGCTCGCTTTGTTTCAGCAGAAGTGACTTTTCTTTTTGGTTCAGTTGTTTTTTGTGCCATGCCTTGTTACCTTGTTTTGTTGCTGGAAGAACAAGTTTGTCTTTAGTTCTCTGTAATAGTGTGCTCTAAAAGGAAATTCACCAGTGTGTTGGTATATTAAAAGAGTCATCATTTTGGAGAATGTAAACTTGTCCAAATCTCTTAGCAGTTGGAATTGCCGGAGCTGTTCCCCCATGGTCACAGTTGTGCTGTATGTGGCAAGGTCAAATGCAAGAGGCACAGGTAAATTACATATGTGGCACTGGAAAGCTTAGTACTTCTGCCATTTTACACATCACAGCAGGGAACTGTCAGTTGCACATTGTTCCATAAAATTCTCCGTGCTTTTCCCTACAGACCTACTTTGCTTCTGGAAAACTATCAGCCCTGGCTTGATCTGAAAGTGCCTTCCAAGGTTGATGCATCACTTTCGGAGGTAATTGGTGCATCGTTTCTTTAGTACACTAAAATTCTGTGGGGTTTTATTGCATGTCTTTGGAACATTTTGCTTCTGGTTCAGTAGATGGTTCAGATGTACCTCGCAGGTATTTTAACTTGTTAAATGGAAGTCAAATTAGGAGTGTTTGCTGGGAGCAGGGAGCCAAGGTGGCCTGCTTTTAAACATGGGCTGCTTATGTAGCAGTGCACCTAGAACATAGAAGAAATGTCTGTGTAAATTGGGAAGAATAATGGAAAGAATAGTTAAAATTGAACATATCTGAGTCTTAAAAAGGATTTCAGATTGCTTGGTTTCTTGGAGTTGAGGGTAAAAGATTATTTGCTCCAGCTGCAAAAGTTCTGTAATGAAGATGATAATTTGATGGTAGGGAGCCCACAAGAAAGATGGAAAGAGGCTGTTACAAGAGCATGGGGGAAGACAAGGGGGTATTCAGGGGGGATTCAGCCTGATATAGTAGATTTAGATTAGATATTAAGAGGAAATTCTTTACTGTGAGCATGGTGAGGTGCTAGAACAGGTTACCTAGAGAACTTTTGGTTGCCCTATCCCTGGAAGTGTTTAAAGCCAGGTGGAATGGAGCAACCTGGCCAAGTGGAAGGTGTCCCTGCCTATGGCAGGAGATTGGAAGCAGATGATCTTTCAGGTCCCTTCCAGCCCAAACCATTCAATGAATCTATTTAAAATCGTCAGACAAAGCTGTAACAAAATCTGTCTAAGAAGAGAAATTGCTGAATTTACTTGAAGAATAGCATACATGTCTTTTTTAGTAAGACTGTAAATCAGGAATTTTGTTTTGTTCTAATATCTTTGAAAAAAGAGCTGTTTGAAGAGCAGTTTTTCATTGGGCTTGTTTTCTTGTTTATTTCCTTGATTAGTAATTGATGAGATGTATTGGGAGCTAAACAGATAAGCTTTGGGTTTTTTTTGAAGCTAAGAAAATGCACAAGCACATATGTAGATTAATATCCATTTATTTAGAATTCCAACTTTGGAGTTCTGTGATAGGAGGATGAACAACTGGCATGGCAGAAGTGAGAGGATTTTTGTGATAATTGCAGTTCTTGCAATTAACAGCAATTGTGTCAAAGTCAAAGCCATGTGTGTCTGTGATATAGGCTAATGCTTTAGTTCAGCTCTGTGAGATATTGTCCCAGGCATGGCCCACTGCAAGAGTGGGAGGAGAATGAAAACCTTAAGGAAAGCTTGGACAATTGAGGAATGTTTTAAAAAAGGAACAGGTAACAACTTGTTGGCTTCCTCTAGTTGAGTGAAGTGACTTCTGTGATTCTGACAGTAAACAATTACTCTTTTAAAGCTGCTTAATCTATTTTTTAAAGTTTAAGTGTATTAAAATGACAATATTGCTGAATAGAATTTCAATAGACTCTTGCTTTAATAATAGAATGTTAAATAAATGCTGCTATGCATTTAACATTCTTAGGATTTAGGGTACCAAATAGCTGTGGCAGTTAGCCAAGGATGTTGTAAATGCTGAAGAAGTGGAAATTTACTTGTTTGGCTTAAGTGGGAATTTGCTGCTGAAAAGGTTCTTTGTAATATCCCTTTGTAAACGATATGAGTAGATACCATAGTTACCTTCTTGACATTTTGTATGTGATTACTGTAGTTCTGCTTTTACTGAAATAGTGGCCTTTTCTTTGCTGTTACTTTTCACTTCAGTGGCATGTCCCAGGCCCTGCTTTATTTTGCACTACAGGCATGAGTTTTACGTATCCATGCCCATGCTTCTCATTCCTTTACCTCCTTTGTGTGTTTAACTAGAGGGAAGAACCAGGCCTGAGTTCTGGACCTTCCCAGGGCAGTGAGCCAGGGTCACCCTCTCCCATGGACCCAAACAAGTGGTCTGAGACACCTTTTTCACCCGTGTTGGACAGATACGATTTGGGATGAGAAATCTCATTGCATGGTTCCCCATTGCAGCTCTTCTCTGCTGTTTAAAAGGGTGGCAAGGGGTTCTGCCCACACCATGTTCCTCGTGACCATCTGCTCTGTGCATGCAGCATGTAATGCTGGCCTGGAATTGGATAGCCTGCTTCAGGTTGGAAGGAGAGACTGCTCTTATTTTCTCTTGTGTGCTAGTCATACATTACAGAGAAGCTGATACAGTGTGAACTCAATTAAGGTTAATTAAATTCTAAAGGAGTGCAGAGTACAGCCTGTTTCTAAAAAGCAGTTTCTTTAAATACTTGGAATAATTTTGGATTTTTTAAAATTATGTTTTAATTTTTCTAGTTCTTCTTTTTGCAGCTTGAAGAATTTTGGCAATATTCTTATTTCCAAATTTTTCTAATTTGAACCAGGTGTATAGCCTTTAAGCTTGTGTTTTCAAGTGCTTTCAGAATAATTTAATACACACTCAAATCAGAAGAAATCCAAATTTTCCTCACAAGTATGGATTTTTCTTTCTTGGGTTGTGATGATAGTTTGTCTGGCTTTGCAAATTCTTTGTCTTCTGCAGCCTTGTTTTAGTCTATTCAGCTGCTGTGCGTGGTTTAGAAGAACAACAAAACCTGTGCATGGACATTCCTCCCTGCACTTATGTTTGTTGTTATAGTTGAATGCTAAACTGTCTCAACCATGCATCCATCAATATTTTATAATTTGGGCTGTATCCCAAAATAATGCAGTGACCTAAGTATAATTTTATTTCCAGTTTCTAATTCATTTTGCATGATGTTTTCTTTCTTTTTGAATTAGGACATGACATCAGTTGGTCAGTTTTACATTGTGCATAATCCAGGTGCTACAGATTGTATAAAGGATAATTGAATCCTGTTGTTCTGTTAATTAATTAATCTTTTTCTCTACAATCTAATTTTTTGCTTTGTGAGGGACGATTGCAAGTCAAATCTGTGGAAAGCTGCTCAGCTACTCTTGATCTGCATTGTGAAAAAAAATGTCTCACTGGATCAGGGTGCTGCTGTCTTTGGATCTTTTTTTTTTTTTTTAATTCTCAGGTTCTTGACTCAATTATGGAACTAGATTTTTTTTGTTTGTTTGTTTTCTAAAAGCAAGAAATAGACAAATGCATGACAAGAAATCAGTTATTGCCTGAATATGCTCTTTGTAATGCAGTGGACTGTATGGTTTCTTATTGGCATGGCTTGTTCTACCCCCAGGAAGTGACCTCAGGTGTCAGGTTGTACTGTCTTTCAAGGCTTTGTCATTGTTATAGTGGTTTATGTATCAAATCCATGCTCCTTTCTGTTCTAATTTGGTCTGGTAGTTCTGACCTGCTACTGGCTCAGTCATCACTCGTCTCTACAATTCCTCTTCCTGACAATTTGGGTCAGTTGTGTGGCAGTCCCCAAAAAGCTTGTCTCAGCAGCAAAGACTGACTAGCTTGCAGTGTTGCAGTGCATGCTAAAAAATAATTTCTCTCTCTCTTTTTTTTTTTTTTTTTTTCTTAATTCAGCTACTGTTTTACTGCTACCTGCTGCATTTAGTTTTACACTTGTAATCTCTCCAATTCAAAGCTGCCCACGCATCGTAAAACCAGTCGTTTTGCAAAATGCTTGAAAAAATAGGTAGGCTGTAAATGAAATGACTCATCATTTGTATTTCAAACTGGAGAATAATACTTTACAGACAAAGAAATGGCTTATCATTAGCTGTCATTCTTTGAGGTGTCCCACCTACTTTATTGGTGTGTGGGAAGTGTGAGCAATTGAGCCTGAATAGTATTTTGTGTGTTGCTAGAATGGAAGTGGGTACCCATGTCCTGCTTCCCCAGTGCTTTAGGAAAGTGCAGGGGATGATGTGGCAGATTTTTTTCTGTCTTGCAGAATCACACTGACACAGTCTGGAATGCTGATAGGGTTCAAGGGAAAACAGTATAGACTGCATGCCTTGAAATCCAGTTAGAGGCAGTCAATGGCTTATTAATTCTAGAGTGATTCTCTTTTTGCAGTCGAGATGATTTCACACAGCAGCTCTGCCTTAACTCCTATACAGCACCTTGGTGGAATGGAGCATCATACTTAACCACCTCTGCCATGCCATGTATTTAATTAATTTGCAAGTAGGGGCTGCTTTCTGTGTCCACACATTTTTTTGTTAGGGCCATATAAATAACCTGAGTCCTAGTAGAACATGTCTTGCCTTTTGCTATCTTGACCAGTGATAGGTGGCCTACAGTGAAAAATGCATTTTGAGTTGTCTGTTTCTGTGCATGCTGTCTCTGTGTCTTTGTCTAGTGGGATTATCTGCAGTGTTCTGTGGAAGCAATACCATGAGGCTTGCTCTTACAATGTGGCTGTGGGAGAGAAACACTGGCAAGTCTGTAAAATGGTTCAGCTGGTGCTCAGTTACTACAGCTTGGGATGAATATGAAGGAGACTTTGTCTTCCACTTCTGTGTGGGAAGGGTCATCAGGTCTTGCACTTTTTTTACTTTTCTTGCTTATTTAGTAACCATGAGAAGATGGATCTCAGAACCATGTGTGTTTTGCTTAGGCAGCGGTAAAGGATCAGATCTCTCACTGTTGGAAACAATTCTTCTAGTGCCTTCAGAGACCTCTGTATAGGACTGTAGAGGAAGGGAGGGCAAATAAACTACATTAGCATCTGATGAACTGCATTTGTAGTGGCCCATTCATAGAAAGCTTGATAGACAAGCTCTCAGTTCAAAAGTAGTAGAAGAAAGCTGTTTCAAGAGGAGTTCATTGTATTCCCTTTGAACACGCTGTCCCGTGCTTGAAGGCCGTGCAGGTGCACTGTCCACTCCAAACAGAAGGTGCTCTGCTGCTCTTGCTCCTGATGTGGAGGCACAGAGCAAAACTGGAAGAAGAAGGAAAAGGAAAAGGGCTCCTCTAATAGGTGGATTTTTTTTTCAAGCCTTCTGTAAAGCACTTCTGAAGAGTGAAGAGTGAAGACTTTGAGCCCTGAAAAAGGCTTATTTTGTTATAAACTCCGCATGAACAAAAATAATGTCACAATACCTGTGAGACTGAGATTTCTTTGGAGTAAATGGATGGCTCATGTAGTGGCAGTGCTATGGAAGGCATCAGGGAAGTTGGCTTAAGTAGTCTTATATACTGCTCTTAAGGCCAATGGCCTGTGATTGCTGACTGGAGCTGGATGTGACCTCTTTTCTATTTTCTGAAGATTAACTTCCATAGAAAGTTCTCTGGGATTTCTTAATCTCTTCTAGACTTGAAATTGAAGCATCTGTTGCTTCATTTCAACCCCTCACCCTTCCACCCTGCTTATAAATGGAAATATGAGGTTGAGGGGTGGGGAAGGCACAGGACAGTATGGTACAACATTTAGGTTACCCATCCATCCTTAACACATGGTGGTGTTAGAGTTTGAGAAGTGTTACTGCTGTAGCACATAAGGGCAGGAGAAAAGATATTGATGACTTTGTGTGGTCCATAACACAGACACCTAAAGTTATCTCAAGCTGCAAAACGTCTCTTCAGAGAGAGGGGAAGAAAATCACTGAAGTGGAACAACTGGAAAAGAGAAAGTATCTTATCAAATCTGAGTAGGTGATAGTCTTACTAGTGAAGACAGAAGAAGAGTATGAGCTGCTAAAGTCTGAAGAGTTAAGAAGAATTAAAAATGCCATGAGAGGCATTTATAATCATGAGAGGAGCAGAGGCATGTGCTGCCCTAAAGATAGTATAAATTTAGTAAGTCTTGGATTCTTGCAGCGCATACTGTGTGAATGAGTGCAACAGCAGATCTTGTAAGAAGAGTAACACTTATTCTCATGAATGACACTTGTATATCAGCTGTTACATTCAGCTCCTTTCAAACAGACTTCACATTTTTGTTTGTACACAGTGTCTTTGAAAAACCTTTCCTTCTACAGAACACGGCAGAGCAGCCTCACATAGCAACACGTATTCTCTCTTACTCCCCTCATCAGCACTGATGCTGTTGGGGATAATCTGATGTCTAAAACACTGATTCAAATTAAGGGATAGCTTGTAGTGGGAGAAGGTAGTGTGGGTGATGTCTTGGGGCTATAGTGAAGGAGGAGGAATCTTAAGAAAACTTCATCCTTCTGTTTCCTTCCTTGTTACGGGTGGCTTCCATAGGAATTGTTTTTTATGACTCTTCTTTTGCTTTCTTTGAGATTGGTGAGCATACAGGATTGACTGTATGCTTGAAGGTGGAGGTTTGGGTGAAAGGGAGGGAGGTGTGTGTANTTTCTTTGAGAGTGGTGAGCATACAGGATTGACTGTCCCACCTTGAAGGTGGAGGTTTGGGTGAAAAGGAGGGAGGTGTGTGTAGGTGTAGTATGTAACTGTGCCTGTGGGACACTCCATGCTATGTCAGAAAAGAACAGGGACTGATCTGAAAAATTAGGGATGGGCTGTTTAAGGTAAGATGACATTTTTTATAGCATTTGCCTGACAGTGGCCACGGCACTGTGCTTCATGTTACTGATAGTACTTGTAGCAGATTTTTCTTGTTGCTGTCTGATGAAACCATCACTGCTGTTACTTGCCCAAAGTACTGATTACATTGCAAAATGGTTGATCTAGCAACAGGATCACAACTTACACATTTTTATGTTTTATGATGTATGAATTATGTCCCATGAGTTTTGGAAGGTGTTTGTGATGTCAACTCTTCTAACAGGGATTTGTAGTAAACTTTGTTTTGTAACATGGTTGTCTTTGTTCTGCACAGGTGCTTGAGTTGGTGCTGGAAAACTTTATTTATCCGTGGTACAGGTACGAGCTTTACCTTAAAGTTACTATTTTTAATATCACAGACATTTGTCAACCTGTCTAAGAAATTGTCACCTGAAAATAAGCATTTCTGTTTCCTTAGTGAAAGATAAAGTATACTTTTGAGTGCTAGGAATCATTGTTTTCTCTCTTAGCACAGTAGAACAGATCTTTTAATAGTTTAGTTATAATAGAGGTGGTTCTGAAATTTGGATTTCATCCTAAAAAACACATTTAGATTGTCTATTTTTATATGTTCATTTTGTGATAACTCTTACTTGGAAGTAAATACAGATTGATGAAAATCTGTGTAAAAATTCAGCCCATCACTACCTCCAAAATTTACTTCCAGATTAGAAGCATACTGCTGTATCACATTGCTTTCAAAAAAAAAAACAACAACTTTGCAGGGTTTTAAAGAAAAGGTATTTCAAATGCACATGACCAATTTCTTGGAGATCATCTCATAATTTTCTGACTTCTAAGACTCTTGGTGATTATGTTGTGCTGAATAGAATAATACTGTGTAAATAACTTGAAAATGGTGAATAAAGAGAAGACTGGCTGATTATTTTTTCTGTGGGTTTTTTGGTTTTTTTTTGAGTTTTCTTCCTTGTACATTTATATATTAATTAGTGCTTTGCACTACTTTGTAAGAAGATACTAAAATATTTCTAAGTAATAATGCTGGCATTAATGTGTTTTAACATCTTGCCTTAACTCTGAATTCAGCTTCTTCATTGGATGGAAATGTTCAATTTGTCCTAAACAAAAAAATTGTTTTTTTTTTTTTTTTTTTTTTTTAACTCTGTGTCGTTTGGTTTTTTTTCTGTCTCTGGGATCTAAAATTTTACTCTTCAAGCTTCTTTGCCTCTTGGGTTTTTGGTTGTGGCCAGTACCTTCATGTCTCACCTCTAACTTTGTGTGTTGAACATGCTGAAGTGTAGAGCTTCACTGCTGATGCAAACAGCAGAGGGAGCTTTAACACCACGTGTTGCAAACGCGAGTTGGAAACCTCAAGGTTTTAAACTTTCAAATACAGAAAACTAGAGCGTGTTCTGTTGAGTTGTTGATAGAGTAACAAATATAAGGCAAGCATCTCCTCTAGTGCATGATTGGAAAAGAGGTTTTTCTTGGCTGGTGGAAGGTATCTTCAATACCTTTGTTACAGGCTGACAAGGAAACTTGGCTTCCACCAATTACTTACCTCTCTGACACCCAAGGCAGTGGAAGTCTGGAATACATCATCTAGTGGGGATAATAATTCTGTCTATATATAAAATAAACAGTTAGAAATGTGGTGTAAAATATACATGGTATGAAGCCAACCAGCCTACATTCTACTCCACCTTGCCCTCTGGTGAGCAGTACAGGTGTTCCTGCCCTCTCTTAAGTTCTGCATGGCTGCACCTCTGGATTTTGATCTAGTTCTGTAAATTCACACCATGCTGATCAAGTCTGACCAGCTTTCAGTGAACCTGAAATACTGGGAGTTCAGTGACCTACAGTGAGTGCAGTGATGTCCAAGTGATTCTACAGGAAACAGCTTGGTCCTGAAAGGCTTGCTGGTTTCAGTTTAACAGTAGTAATGTCAGATCTGATCCTATTTAGTCCAGACATTCAGGTGTTTCCAGCAGGGGTTGTGCAGGGAGACCTGAACTGTCCCTGTGTGCCATAGTATGAGAGCTGGCTTGTAGAGCATGTCAGTTCTGGCTTTTCCTGCTCTAGCTGTACCTGCACTGTTGGCAAAGCTCACATCAGCTTGGAGAGAGGATTCTTGCATTCAGGACATGTTTGTTTTCTGAGCAAATAAACCTCATTCAGGTTAATTCTTCCCAAGGCCTTTGCATCCACGCTGTCCTTATTTAGAACGTGGCTGGGTGAGCACTGGCAGGCAGTTTGTACTTCACAAATAGGCTGGTAAAAGAGTTGGCTTCATTCCTTTGCAAAGAAAAGTTTGGGCATAGTTCCTTATACTAGCTGCTCCACCTTTCACATGAATGGATTTTGTGCAGAAGCTACCTCTTTTTTATTATTTTTTTTTAATCGACTTTGTGGGTTTGTTTTTTTTTTTTTATGTGCCTTGCTAACTGATGCTGTCTTGGGCATTAGTGTTACCAGGATGTATCTCAGTCAGAAGCCAGGGAAATGGAATGTTTACAGGGTGTGTTGCAAAGTAAAAGCACAGATTTTTTGCTTAGGAATAAAAGTACTATAAGCAGATAAAAGCTGGTTTAGGATTCTTTCATTAATAAACTGTGTAAGAATTTCTGATATTTTATTAGCAGGTTAAAATTTAAGCAGGTCCTAAATTTGGACCACTTTAGGGGAATGAGGATTAGTGCTTAAAATCCAGTGAACTCCTCTAAAATAGGTCCTTATATGCATTTTTGGTTTTTATTTTTCAAAGTATTTATGCTTGTTATATTAAGATCTTTTTTTCTCAACTGTATTAGAAGAATAGAGCATAGTTCTATGTAACTCCAAGTTTGTAGGGCTACAAAAGACAGGTCTGAGTCTACTGCTTATGCTGTACAGCAAAACTATATAATATCTTGCTTATACCAATCTCATTTTAAATAGAGTTTACAGTTTGAATGGATCACTCTGTGCTTACTAAATATTTTTGGTCATTGATGGTACTGTAACTTCAGTTCTCTCAGATTAGGACAGAATTCAGTAATTACCACAATTTTGTAATACATTGCTATGAAAACATTTTTCTTTGATGGTGACTAAACACAATGTTTTCACATATGGAGCTTCTTCTATTTTAAGTGCAAGTAATGCAAGAAAAATTCAGAATTTTTGTTGAGTTACAAACCATAGCTTTACATTTTTATTAGCTTGTGACTTATTTTCTACATCTTTTTGAAAGGAGTTAGCCAAGTTTTGTAAGAATAATTGACACACAGAGGAAAAATATCACTTTGTTACTTGTATATGATTTTCATTTATCAGTGGATCCCGTAAGACTCTGCATGCGATTGCAATTGGGTGTATCTCTCTGGAGACATTAGACTCTGTAACTGTTTACAATTAATATTCCTAAAGTTCTGGGAAAACACAGCCAGCTTTTAAAATGTTTCCAAGAGGGTTATTTGGACTTTCCCCTATGTCACTGGAGATTTGACATTTTACAGGTTCATGATGTTTTTTTCACCAGTCTTCAGTCTGCTGGTGATTAAAAGAACGTCTTTGCAAATCTGTTGTGAGAATATGTGGCATAAAGTCATGTCCAAGTAGAGCTAGCCAAGATACTGGTTATCCAAGTGTCAATAAAATAACAACTTCTTGGTCCAAATTACTTCATTTATCTTGTTGTCTGTCAAATGCTAGCAATACCGTAATACGGTTTGTTTGCTAATCCCTTGGCAATGCTAATACCTTTGACAATGTGGGTATTTTCTAACCATATTGCTTATAAAATGTCAGCTGCTGATCTAAAACCAAACTTTCCCCCACAGTGTTCTTATCTGCATGTGATTAGCTGTTGGAGGATTGGTTGTGTGTTTTGTGCCAGGCTGCTTTCTTTGAGGTGTTTTTTTTTCATGCAGTTAGTTACATACTTTGACTCTCAGGTCACTGGTATCTCTGGTATCTGTGCCTGAGTGTTCATCATCAACATGCCTTTCAATGTTCTATAACCCAGGCTAAAATTGCTTTAAAAGTTGGATGCTGGATAATGTAAAATGTTCTATGCATAATTTTTAAAAAATTATTTTTAAATGTCCTGTTCTTGCTTGTAATGTTCTTTTATAACGCAAGTAATATTTCTACTTAGCACAATCATTTTTCACCAAAAAGTGTGATGGCTCTTGCATATGATTGTTAGGTAAAACTGGATGCAATTTCCTTTGTTTTGTCATTATTCATCTGTTATACTTCAGTTTTACCAATATATTAGTCATGCTCTGAAGTTCATATTAGTAACTGGTAGATTTTTGGTTTTCACTTGCATTTTGTGGAATGCTGGCATCATGATCTCTTTTTCCACTCAGTTTAGTTGCGGTTTCTTTATCTAAGACTTAGAGTATTTCCTGTTTTTGTTCACTTTTCCAGAAAAGTCATAGAGTTAGGTATTTTTCTTCCTGAATCACGTTTAATTATTTTTATTGTGAGTTTTCATTGAGCGTATTTTATTGCAGCAGATGGAAACTGGCAAGCCAGATTAAAAGTTTGGGTGATATTTTGACTCAGCAGTTTGGAAATCTACTTAAATTCTTCTTTGTTCCAAGTGGAAGCCACTTTAAATAATTTCAATTTCCTTTATACCATTGAGTTTGGATGCGTTTCCATATGTAGAGCTAGGTTAGATCTTAGTCAAAATCATGCAGGTAGTATATGAGAGCAGGAATTGGTATATCATTGCAATTTTCTGGCGTTTTTCTTAAGCCATTGTGTGCACAGACATTGTGGGAATGCTGTGTATTTTCCTCAGACAGAAGACTGTTGACTCTCTGGTAGCTTTCATTTCAGTTTCATCTCATTCCAGCTGAAGTATCACTGCTGGATGTTCTTATTCCTATGCTTTTAATAGTGCCAAATGTATTTGGGTTGGATTAATAGAAATGTATTTTCTTGTGTTTTCTCACATGCCATGCTTTGGAACACTGCAGAAATATTACTGATGATGAGTCCTCAGTGGATGAACTGAGAGGGACACTACGGTTTTTTGCATCTGTCTTGGTTCGGAGAATTCACAAGGTAAGGTGACTTAAGGGTATTCGTGTTGGTTTCCATCAGAAGTAATGGATAGCCATCTCTGATGCATTCTTACTTTTTTTTTTTTAATAATTGTGATTCCAAAGTCACCCTTACAGTGTAGGTTGTTTCTAACGATCTAAGTGACTTCTTTGTGGTATCTACCCCATCTTTCTGGAGCTTATCCCCTTCCTAGTTGTAAACCATCTCTGAAAATTCATCATTGGAAGCGTTCAGTGTCGTGTTGGGTATGGCTTTGAGCAACCTGTTCTAGTGAAAGATGTCTCTGCAGTGGCAGGGGATTGGAATAAGTGATCTGTGAAGGTCCCTTGTGTGACTCAAACTTTCCCCCAGTTCTTGCAAATGGTTTCATTTTTTGCACCAGTGCAAGGCATTATTAAAACCTTGTGATCGTTTAACTGTCTTTTGGCAACTTAATCCAGGTGGAAACCATTTTGAGAATTGCCAAAAAAGACCTGTTAGAAAATGGTGAGCTGTGTTAGAGCTTCTGCTTGCTTGTCTTCTTAAAATGCAAACAAGGCCCTTACATTGTCTATAAAGAATAGACTGTCATTAGGTGACCAAGTTACTGTAAGAATTAAAACAGATGTGGTTCTTACATTAATGCAATTCTTCAGGACCGTTTTGAGTGCTAAAGATTAGAAGTTTTTGTTTGCTGTGTTTAATCTATTAGCACGTACCTTTATTTTTATGTGCTCTCTTTTTAACAGCACAACTCTTTCCTGGTAAAGTATTTCAAGCCTGTTTCACAGGAACTGCTTCTAACTTTCTGGCTGTTCTAAGGAGAATGGATTGCTAGCTCAATTTCCAGAATTAGTCAGTGCTGGCCTCTCTGTTGGAGCCACTACAATAAATGTGTGTCTTTTCCCCCCTCCTTATTTACAGCAATATTTTCTGAGCTACAAGTTGTACAAGTACCCTGTCCTGACTTATTAACAGCTTGATTCTCTTGTTACATATCAAATCCAGATGACTTTTCTTGTTTACTCTAAATCAGGCGTGTTGCTTTTTTAAAGTGAACATGGGGGAAGATTAGGAAATATCCATGTAGCACAGACATTGTATGGAGGTGTGAAAGTGGAGTAAAGCTTTGAAGTGAAAATTTAGACTAAGGTCTTGAAAGTTAATTTGGAGTTGTAATACATGCTGGTGTTAGTTGCATTGTTCATGGATCCATTGTTGACTCAGAAAATGACCATGTCTCCTTTATTGATCACATAATAAGGCATTAATTAGGATTTCTCAAGTGAGTTACAGCATCTTCAAGTAGACTGGTAATTTACCATCTCTGCCTTTGACAGTGAGGATTTAAATGTAGTATCTTCAGTTCTCTGGGTAGGCAATATGTGCAACAAACACTCAAGCCATGTGCCAGTAATAAGCACTGTCAGGGGACCTTCAAAATAAAGTTCATCACAGAAATGCATATGTTGAGGAGGAATTAATCACAATCAGTTGAAAAATAAAATAGTTGTATACCTTTGCCAAGCAGCTGTACTCTGTTTTTGATATATTATTAAATGCTTGAAAGCAATAGTTCTAGCTAATGGAGATAAAATGTTTAAATTGGGGAAGAATTGTGTGAAAAAACACAGGCTATTTTTAATTTTTTTTAGATTATATCTTTATTTTTTTTTTGCCAAAGAATATTCTACTTTTAAATTGAGACTTAGCATTACAAATAATTTTAATGAAAAGAATGCCATTGTTTTCTGTTTAGAGCTGCCTAGGTTGAAGCGTGGTTGTTGAATGAAGTTACAAGCACTTGAGGCCAGTGAACTCTTAAATGTATGCTGAAGTACTTCAAATCTGGATTTTCCTTGCTGTGGCCCTTTCTGGATTGGTTATGGATTTTGAAGGGAAAGGGGAGGGTTATACCATGCCTTTGTATGGCGTGGTATGGATAACCCTGCATCTGACTGAAGTTTCTGGCCAGAGTTCACAGTGTTGATAGCAATTTCCTTGGCTGTGCTCTTTGAGTTACCTCTGCAGGAAGAAACACTGCCCCATCCTTATATGCCGTAGGAAACGCCTAATTTCTAGAAATTACTGTTGGAATGTGAGGCACAAAAGACAGGATTTTCCATTGATAAGCAGAAGCTTGTCCTTTTGTGCTTGTAAGTAGGAGCTGACCTTACTTTTAGGCAGCTCCAATCAATTGCACTGGCTTGTCGGGGCTGGACACTTCAGGTCGTGGCTTTGCACCTCAAATATTATAGAGGAGTGTGCAGGAATATGTAATATTCTCCTTGTACAATTGAGTTAAAAACTCCAACTTCTCTCTCAGCTCTGGTGGCTTTTGCAATTGCATTGTCTCTTTCCTTGTCTGGCAAGGTGCTGTATTGAGGAGGGATTCCTCCATTAGGAAAGGAACTTATTCAGAATTCTTAGATTTTGAACATCTCTAAGTGTATATTTTTTCATCTCTGAGGCGTCTCTTGTTTGAAATAAAGAGTATGCAAAGAGTAAAGCTCTTTCTAGATGAATTTCTGTGAAAACTGCTGCAGTTGATAAAATCCCTCGAAACTCTGCAGGCTGGGGACTGACTGGCTTCAGGGAGAAGCTCTGCTTGCTGCAAAGGATCTGGCCACATAGTAAGCTGTGAGCTGAATATGAGCCATCAGTGGCAGCTTAAAACACCAACAGTGTCCTGGGCTGTAGTGACAGGAGCAGAGAAAATCAAGGAATGTGATTATCTGCCTTCACTGGGTGGTCTTTGGATGACATCTAGGCTACTAATCCAGTTTTGGGCTACTCTTTACAAGAAAGTGGAGCATGTTCAACCGAAGGGCCACCAAGATGATGGGGGCTGGAGGAGGTGACTTTGTGCAATTCAGGAAGTTTTCAGCACCAGCTTGGATGCAGCCCTGAGCGCTGTGATCAGAGCCTGCTTGGAGCAGGGCTGAGATCCCAAGGTCGTTTGTGCCTGAATTGTTGTTCTTCCATTTTTGTAGCCACCAAAGAAAACAGAAATGCAGGACCCTAATACAGTCCTTGTTTAAATCATACATGTTTTTTCTTTGGCTTATGATCACATGGTTGTGGTTTTGGCGCTCGTGGTCTTTTGACTCTGTAACTCACATTCTCTTTTGGTTCTGCCATCAGCTGAGAGGTGACATTTTTTCTGTGTAGGGAGGTTTCTCTTCAGTTTTAGTCCTTGTGGACATGATTGCAGAGTGTTAAGATACACCAGTGTTAGAAGCAGAGTATAATTAACTTGATCCTTTTGTTGGTGGTCAAATGTTCCCATAGAACTGGGCTTCATATACTGTAACTTGGAAGTCACGCTGCCTTGCTGTATTTATTGCAACGAAAAGATCATAATGCTTTTTGAAAGGAAGGAGTTGACAATAAATGTCTTACCAGTGTTGTTTATGGCATTTAATTCTACGTGTTTTTATATACCTTGGCAGAAGAATGAGAACACTATCAGCTCACCTAGAGAATCTTGGATTGTTTCGTAATGGTTCATTTTATGGTTCAAACCAGGGCATATAAACAAATTACTGTGTTTGGGGGGAGGGGGAAATATAACAGTTTTGGTTTTATTTTGACATTATTCTTTAGGTGGACATTCCAACGGTTGTAACAAAGAAGATGCTCAAGGCAGCAATGAAACACATTGAAGTAATAGCCAAGGCCAGGCAAAAAGGTAATGTCAAGACTTAATATGTTGTTATTTTCAAAGGCCAAGTATGAATATTCTTCTGTGCATGTTTGAGATTATATTGCTTTGTCTTTTATCCTTATGGCCTCTTTTTTAAAAAAATGAGGTCCTTTTGCATTTTTCTTCTGGTGGTTGCGAAGGCAAATAGGGAAAAAGTTACAGTACATATTTGTATTCTCTTGTTTTGATTTTTATTGCTCCACAATGAAAATACTAAATTTCTTTCTGTACAGGGGTGAACAGGAATATGAGTTTTGTCTGTTCAGGGCAGTCAAGATAATTTAGGAATGCTTCTTTAAGTTTTTCCTTTATATTCCAGATGAGCAGTTATAGATGAAAGGATTTGTACATCTGTGCACTGTAACTCGTAGCTCTTATCAATAGAATGATTTTAAATCTGCATTAGTGAAGTTGTAATATTTTGAAAAGTTAGGTTCATATTTGTAAGCCATGGAGACTTTGAGCAGAAGCATATTTATTAGTCAAGATAAGAGTATCTTCACAAGCCTAATGCAAAAATTATATTTAAACTGCACATTGAAGAAATATTTGGAAACACTTGCTGTTGTTATTTTTTTCACTGGCTGTGTTCCACAGTGCTGTATCTCCTAAATGTGGTTTCATTCAACTTTTAAGTGTAGATGTTTACTTTAACTGGAGTCGTGAACTTTTCTTCTTTCCCCCAAATGTCCGCTTGATATCCATAAATACGTGCCATTGGTCCTGTGAGTAGTGTTAATGATTAAGATGAATAATGAGACATAATGTTGGATGTCTTTCATGGTACAACAGCAATTTCATGATAGTAGATAATCTTGCAGTGCTGTTTATGCCAAATTTCATGTTTCCTTTTATTTCTACCAAGGAGTTTGTAACACTTTTCTTTAGCAGTAAAGAACTGTATTCTCAATGTACAGCATTGAAAATATAGCCCTTTTTTCTCAGTGTTTTAAGGAAGACTTGTTTCCTAAGGGCACATATGTGAAGTAGCAGCTGAAAAAATGACTTATAGTAGTAAACATTGCTAAAGTAAACGCTTCCTAGTAAACATTGCTAAAGCAGCCCCCACAATACATGGTTCAGACCTTGCTTTGGTTGCTAGCTGAGCCTAGCCTTTTCTCCTTATTTTCTAAGTCCTTTTTCAAATGATTGCTTTTAGGGGGCATTTCCTGTTCTCCTACTCTTGTTACCCTTACCTCTCTTAGTAATTCCTGTTTGCACAGACACCTCCACGATTCATTAGCTGTTCTTGCTAGAGGGTTCATTCCTTCTCTCTGCTTTTGGTGACACCAGCTAGGCAGATTAATCAGGTGATATATATTCCTGCATCCCCTCTGTCAGCTGATACTACTCACGGGTTTTGGTTGTGAAGGCCAAGCCAGCAGGCTTCTCTCATATGCTGGGAATAAGCTGTAGCCTTAAAGGTAGCTGAGGAATATATTATGTACCTCACTATGCCTGGTGTGGGCATGAGGCTGTGCCACATTGCTAGTTCAGCTAGGTGTGATTTATAACAGCTCACTTCTTGCCTTTGAGGTGATCATAAAGAAATACAACCTTGTTGCTTCTAATTAATATCTATAGCTTTTAATCTGATAAAGAGGTATTCTTTCAATTCTGCTGTAATTTAAGAGGCAGCGCTCTTGCAGATCCTCCTCCAGGTTTTGGCTTGATTTACCTTGTGTTTAAAATGTATGTTCCTTCACGTTTGTTTTTAAGTGTTCTAGGCAGGAAACAGATACTACAGGATTGAGTAAAAGTTTACATTGATTTCAAATTGTGTTGTAGGCAAAAAAAATGGGAGGTCAGGAAAAAGGCAATTAGAGGCAGACTTTACACAATGCATTTTTTTGGGAATCCAGATACTGAGATTTTATATTTAGTTTATATATATATCTATATATAAAATTGAATATATAAATATAAGTTTATATTATTTTATATATATTTTTATATAATGATAAATGAGAAAGCATCCTGGATACCATGCAAACTGCAATTGTTTGGTGAAGGAATTCTTATTTCAGTGTGAGGTTTTATTTTTGCATAGCTAGGCTTCCAACTCTAAACCAAGGTTCTTTTGTAAAGTTTCAACATTTTATCCCTTTGGCAGTTGTATGTGTACTAAAAATGCTAACTTTTTAGCTCAAATGAAAACCAATGGCCTTTTGTTGACCAGTAAGAAGATGCTGAAGCAACTCTAATGCTGTTTTCAACTTTCAGTAAAAAATGCAGAATTTTTGCAACAAGCTGCTTTAGAAGAGTATGGACCAGAACTGCATGTTGCTTTGAGAAGCCGAAGAGATGAACTTCACTACTTAAGAAAACTTACTGAACTTCTTTTTCCTTATATTTTGCCCCCAAAGTCAACAGAGTGCAGGTATATAAATGATTTAGAATTGTGTTTTTTTTAAAGTGTCTCCATATTATGTAATACAATAATTTTGGAAAGTGAAAGAATGAACTTCACAGTCATCTTCCTTCTTACCCCTTTTTTATGTTTTTTTGCATTTGTCTGTAAAATGTTTATGATATTATTAAATCCTAAAATATTTCCCAGTAGTATATGACAGAATTGGAAACTTCACATAGAAATATATGTAATTTAATATTGCTTTGCATTTTTATTTTCTTTCTTTCATTTCCTTTTCAGATCCTTGGCCCTTCTCATTAGAGAGATTCTCCCTGGTTCAGTTTTCCTTCCCTCAATGGATTTCTTAGCTGACCCTGTAAGACTTTGGAGCACAAGAATAATCTTAACTTATTCAAAATTACTGTTTACTTACTAAGTATGTTGTGTTAGAGCAAATGATGCACAATGACTTACTTGCTGTACATTTTGACTCAAGAAAAAGAAATCTTGTGGTCAATTGTTTTGTTTGTTCATATGAATTAGCTCACTGAACTGATTAAAATAACAGTATTAGTGTGATCTCTTAAGAATGTATTTTTCAGTGGAGGATTACAGCTCCTGTCAAATGGGAGGGTGCTGTGCTAGTGTAAACATCTACAAGGTAGTATTGCTACATTTAAAAAGGGCTGGATTACTTGAACTCTAGCTCTGTGGATCTTCATAGCAGTCTAAGTAACCAGCTTTTTTTGCAGCTGTATTGAAATCAATTTTTTCCCCTTAATTCTGCAAGTCAGGGGGCATGTAGTTCTGAAGCTCCAGCCCTGCCATCCTTGTTTTTATACATGCATGTGTTTTAATAGGCAGAATTGCAGTGCTTATACAGGCATTGCCTGGCTGCAAACAGAAAGTACTGTAGTATGGAAGTATCAGTAGTTCATTAGATCTGCACTTGGAGTAAAAATACTTTGGAGGGCTTTCTTCCACTGGGTAAAGAATATTTCTGTGTGGGTCTCTTCAGAAGTTCCCTGACTTGTGAAAACTTGAGGAGACCGTTGAAAGTCCATTCTTCAATGTGTATTCTTAGGCTTTGCTTTTTTAAAAGTATTAATATACTTAGGTTTAAACTTGAGTATAATACAGCATTGAAATTTTCTTAATCTATTTTGTTGAGTTTCTTTAGTATTAACTTTATTTGTTGTGTCCTGTTTCTTGCAGGATACTGTCAACCATTTGCTGCTGATCTTCATTGACGATAGTCCGGTGAGTACTGACAGAGTTAAAGCAGTGGCATTTTGATCACCCATGAAAGAAGCTTTCTTACCCAGTTGTCATTTTTTTCTGCAGCCTGAGATAGCAACTGAGCCTACTTCTTCATTGGTTCCATTCCTTCAGAAATTTGCCGAGCCAAGAAATAAAAAACCATCTGTAAGCAAAGGCAGCATTTACTTCCCTTCCTGTTTTGAATACATGTTTTGCTTTACTCACTGATTTTTTTCTACAACTCTTTGCATTATTTATGTACTCACTGAAAGTTTGGGAGTTGGCTGACTGCATTTTTAACTTACTCAGGTACTGAAACTGGAGCTAAAGGAGATCAGAGATCAGCAAGACCTTTTATTTCGGTTTATGAACTTCCTGAAACAGGAAGGGGCTGTCCATGTGCTGCAGTTCTGCCTGACTGTGGGTAAGATTACAAACGTGTGCTGATGTTACTTGATGATATGGAAATCATTCTAATGGAAAACTACGATTTGCATCTGGGTAATTTAGGAAGAAAAAATCATTCATGTGCCTGAAACAGCCTCATGAATTTATCCTTACTGTTATACTGTGTGCAATTTATTTTAATTGCAATATATTTTTAGTAATAACTTTATGAACAAATCTGAATTATAGTTAATAAGAAGGCAGCTACCTTATTAACTAGGATTTTGAGATGTCTTATGTTTCTTTTAATTTTGAAGTTTTGCAAATTACTCACCTACTGGAAAATGAGTTGGTGTTATAGGGTGCTTCAAGATGTTATTTGTTTGCCAAGTTGATCAAGAAATGCTTTTTTCTTTCCTTTACTTCTCAGAGGAATTCAATGACCGAATTTTGAGACCAGAACTATCAGATACTGAAAAGATGTCTCTTCATGACGAAGTACAGAAAATTTACAAAACTTACTGTTTGGATGAAAGCATCGACAAGATTAGATTTGACCCTTTCATTGTGGAAGAGATTCAAAGAAGTAGGTTGGAATTTGAAAGGAATGGTGTACATTGGAATTTAAACAGCGTTCTGTAATAAAGTGAAAACAAATTTTGCTGAATATCATCAAACTTTTTTTTGCCAGTTTTAAAAATTATTCCTGTGCTATATTGTGCTTAATCCTCGTTTTGTCAATGTATTTCTATTTTTTATTTATAAAACTTAGAGTAGCTTGCAAAATAATCGCAAACTCTGACCAGAAAAAACCATGAACTTTATATGCCTGTTTGTACACCTCTGTCTATTCATACTTAAATATTTTTTTTAATAGTTGCTGAAGGTCCTTATACAGATGTCGTGAAACTTCAGACTATGCGGTGTCTTTTTGAAGCTTATGAGCATGTCCTTTCCCTGCTCGAGAATGTTTTTACTCCTATGTTCTGTCACAGTGATGAGGTAAGTGGGAAAGGTTTGAAGGGTAGTCTTAAAAGCAAGATTGTGTTCTTTCAGGATACACTATTTACAACAATCGTGTATGCGGAACTGAAAAATACGGCTTCATTTTCCACTTCAGGTGACATTCCAGAGCTGGGCCATTCTCAGTAGGAAAATAAAATTCATTCTAGTCCGGCACATCATCACAGAATAAAAGAAAAGCTTCATTTTTTTTGATGTAGCAATTTGTGTGTATCACAGCTATTACAAAATCCTCTCCACCCCTTTTATGATTGCAGTTTTGGTGCAAAAGTAATCTGCCTGATAGATGTAGAACACAGTCTCTTTATTGACTTTTAAAAATATAATGGTATTTAAAGATAAAAGAATCCTATTTAGGTTTTTTCAGCATTATGCATTCCAGCAGCTGAAAATCCAGTGTTTGTTTTCAAGAAGATCACTCAAAGCAATTTACAAGATATTTAAGATTGTTGTGTGATTGAGTTCTAAATGCCACCTGAAGAATTCCTCACACTGGGTTGACTTTATCTGCCTAAGGCCTTCTGTTAGGACACACTTGAGTCACAGGGCTAAGGCTGAACTCATGTTCCTTTGAGAAGTTTGTGTGTAAGTCAGGTTGTGTGTTAAGCTTCTTGCATTTATTTGAGGCAGAATATATTGATTTGTCTTGGGGGTGGGTATTTGTCTTGATAAAAAGAACATTTCTCAAAAATGATTTCAATGTTCATCTCTCCCATGATAGCTATAATGCTGCAAATGCTTGATTTTTTGACAAGGAGGATTTTGGTGGTTAATTTAATTTTTATTTCTGCTTTGTGATTTTAGTCTCATGATTATGTAAGTTTAAGTAAGTAGTCCTAGTCTCTTGTATTGACTATTGTATAGTCTGTCCTTTTCCAGACTAAAATTATAACTGCTAGATTATGATCAGTTTGGCTTTTCCTTCAGTTCTTGTTGCCTGAATTTTGCAATGTTGTTGCACAGTGGCCTTTACCTCAGTTAATGCAGTGTTTTCTTTGATGCCTTATTTGTCTGCTACAGTACTTCAGACACCTTTTAAAAGGAGCAGAGTCACCAACCCGCAATTCAAAGTTCAACAGGTAGGTATGGTAGAACTTTTAAGTGGTTTTCTTTGATTTTTAATTAAAAGCATCGAAATAATTAACTGTAAGAATTTTGTTATTGCCTGATATTAATTTGACTAAATTTTTTGCTCTACTTTTTTTTTGTAAATAAACGAATTACATACTAAAGATGCAAGCAGTATTATCCAAGACATCTCTTTAAGTATTTTACATTAAGGACTTTAAAATGTGACGTAGACTTCGACATTTGAGAAGAGAGAAGGGAAAAAAAATGAGCAGTGAGAATAAGATTATCTGAAAATAAAGTGGTGATTTAATTGACTGTGTATATAATACCATTTTAGTGGTGCCATACTGTGTCTTCTTGGATTTCAGATGTTACCGGGATAGGTACAGTGTACCCTGTGTCAAACCAACCTGGTTATTTGATGGGAATCTCCTCTTACTGTGACCAGGAGGGTTTGCCACTTCTCCTAGATCAAATGTGATTTCTGTGCCCCAACTCCATTGCAGAAATGTAGCATCAGAAGCCTTGTTTCTGGCCTTGGGCCATGAGCTTGGAGACCACCTTCAGGCTCCTCACAGCCTGTGGAGGAGAAGAGCCTCTCCTGTGGTGGGCATGGGTGATCTTCCACTGTGGGCTTGGGCTGGGTTGATAAACCTTGAGGTCTCGAAATTTCTTGTGTTTTGCTTTATGTTGGATGGCTCCAACAATCAAGGACTAGCCCAGCTGAATTTCTCTTATGGTCTAGCCAAAAGAAGGAAAGCTTCAATGTGACAGTCTTTAATTTGGATAGACTTGCTTTCTTGGTATGAAATAAGATCCATTGTTGTGTGGAAAATGCTAATGCTTGTCCTCTTCTAGAGGAGTAACACTGATTCATTTAACCTTTTCTGCTTTCATTAGAGTTACACCTGACAGCAAACTCCCATTTCACAGCCTATTGTAAGATTTGTATTACTGGCACATACCTTTCCTCCCTGCTCCTGTTCTTCAAAAATGGCATGATTGTTCTCTTTATTATGTCTCCATTGGTGACATATTTTATGTAATCTTTATAGTTTTTGTAGGTCTAGGACTAGAGCTTTGGTGTAGTGCTGTCTCATAGGTGCTGGCAAGCTTCTGTTTCCTAACCAAGAGGCATGGAATGAAGGCAGCTAGCCCAAACTGCATTCCTTTCCTTCACAGTGCTCCATGCAGGGTGACCTTAAACACACTTCAGCTTCTGTTGAATGTGGCTGTGGGGTTTCACCTAGACCTTTAAATCTGCCTTCTGGTTTCTTCCCCCAAATTATTCATGTCAGGGGTTGGAAATACACGTCAGTGTATTCTGTCATACACTTAAATCTAGTTAAAATATGAAAACATGTAGGTCACCTCTTTGGTCCTTTGCTTTTAAAAACAGAAAAGGGGAAGGTACAGGGCATTTCTGCCTGCAGTTTTTGAAAGGCATCTCTGGCTGCAAAATAAACAAATTTTGTTTGGGGGCTGTTGCAGGATATTGTCAAATGGCATCCATAGCATAACTGAAAATGTATCTGGTTTACATTTTAGAACAATTTGGATGCCCTCAGTATATAAGCTGATTTACAATATGAGATACTGTGTGTTCCAGAAGTGGTGCCTCAGTGATTATTTCCATGAAACAGGGTCCTATCTTGCAAGTAGTTTGCTTGTTGCTTTGGAATTTCCCTCTACAGAATTGTATACAGTCAAGGGGGTATTGTGTATTGCCAAGGGGGTGGCGAAAAATCAAGGTTTCTCCTAGAATTATTCCAGTTGTTATTCCATATATTTTTTCCTGCCTTCTCTTTCTTATTCTAGCATTAGTTCCACTTGAAAGTAATTAGTGCAAAGAGATGAGTTTTGTTTCTGTAGTTTTGGTGTGCTTTGCTGTGGGTACTCTGTGTGTGTTGCAAAGGTACTGCTGGTTAAAAAATCAGATCCAGAAGTAGGTATGAAATCCCAGTGGAACAGGCAGGGAATATGTTGAGACATTTCCCTTATTACAAGACAAGAAAATTACAGTTTCTAGAAAACAGGGGTGGAAAGGTAGGAAGAAGTGACATCTGTGTAATTTTTGGTTTGAATCACTTCTTTGAACTGTACAGAGCAATCATGGCTTTTTACAGACAGATAGGACAAATAATATGCTATGAAAACTGCTAAGGCAATAGGTGAGCAGTGTCAAGGGTTTCTGGAGTGTAAAGAACTCATTTTGAGGGTAGTCTGACAACTTGATAACTAATTGTGATTGTCATCAGTTTTAACTCTGTAACTGATGTTTTTTACCTAATGTTTAATGTGTGTGGCCTATGGTAACTGATATTTTGAGTTCCAGTTCTGTCAATTTATTTTGGATACTGTGGAAGAGACAAGAATTCCCTCTCCTTCTCTCACATTTATGTATTTATACTACATAACTTAAATGTAGCCTGTGTTGGAAATCTAACAAAAAAAGAAAAGCTGTTATGCAGTATAAACTCCCAGATTTATGGATTGCTGTATATCTGTCTTGATTTGCTACATACCATAACCACAAATAGAAATGGACACATAATTTTTTCTCATACTACAATAGCAGTGAAATTAAAGCATTTTTAAGTTAAAGGACCATGTAGAAAATATACTAACAATTTCAGGGAGTGGTTAGGAGAAAAACCCATGGAATTAAGTCTGTGAAAAGTTCTAATGTATTAGTCACCATAATTTCTAACCTGCTGGGTTATATTTCCAGTTTCACAGTTAGCATGGCCAAAGGCATTGTAAGATAACTTAGAATCAGACCCTTCTAAAATCTAAAATTTTAATATTTTTATCTCACATCATTGTCCAGAATTCAGTAGCTCCAATGAATTAAAATCCTGTGTGTGATAACAGTGTTTATAGTTAATTCATTTAAACATCTCGATTGGAATTACTGGGTTGATGTGTGAGGCATTGGTTCTATGTACCAGGTTATGTTGGATGTCAAAAATATGTGACAGTTCATAAAAACTGTGAAATACAAATATTAAAAAGTTATTTTAATTTTTAATAGTGGCTCTTACTATACCTAATACAGATATTGCTGTATCTTACTCTACTGTATTATATATGTTTATACTTTACTAATGGAGAGGGGGAGAGGGCGTGTATTACTACATAAAGTGAGTCCACAGCCTTTTCATTGTATTGACCAAATTAACAAGACTCCTACATGACTTCTGAACATAGGTAGTAGGGAAGATTAGCTGGCTGTTTGGCCCTACAGATCACTCTAAGAATGAAAGTTGTTCTCTGTTAAATGGTAGTTGTTTGTGCTGAATCTCTTGAAGGTTTCAATAACTGATGTTTTAAATTCAGGGACCAGGCTTGTGAAGATGAGATGAGCAGATACTGTTCACATTTCACTTTCTTAGCTTTCTAGGTCAGGAACTCCTAATTGTACTACCTCTTTTCTTAACCCATGGTGATGGTCAAAGCCGAATTAGTTTTGTTGGCATAGTTCAGTCAAATTTGGTTTGGGTTCTTTTGTTGTTTTGGTTTTGTTTTATTTTCTGCTGGGCTCTGAGGTAATTTATTTGCCTATTGTTGCAGAAGTAGCCTGAGTTTGGATGACTTACGGTAAGTCTATCTAACACTCAATAAATGTTGTGTGTTAGTTATGCTGCATCTCTCATGACTTCATCATACAGCCTTTATAACAGTAATTAACTGTTCATTTTATTTGTAAAAGACATGAATGTCCTCTCTGGACCGAGGTGCATTTCTTCTCACAAAAGGCTTTACTCCCCATGTCCTCTTCACAAGTGTTTAGAAATTGCTTAATTACTAATTTCATGTGTTTGTGTTTCATTAACATTGTTTGCTGTACATTTACACTGTTTGTTGTGAACAGTCTGTCTATTGTCATTTCTTTTGAAATATATTTGCAGAGCTTGAAACTTTCTTTTTACGTGTGACTGCTAGCTGGTCCAAAATTTCTTTTACTCCATGTCATATTTTTATTCACTTTTGTGCTTGTTTTATCTTGCAAGCTGTATCTGCAGTGATCATTGTCTAACATTGCTTGCAAATATAACCATTTTATTATTTTTAAGCACTCAAACCCAACAGTTGCCCAAATTAGTTCTCTCTGCAGCTTCTCTTGTGACTGTTACAGGTTTGATGACAACACAGGCTATTTTTTATAATTTGCTGTAGGTAGTATGTGACCACTCATTAATGCCTTATGAGCTGTCCATTATTCATGCTTCTTTAAATACATGATATCCAAACTCAGAAAACAATCTTTTCCTTATGAACTTTTCCTTAGAATTTTTTGGAGCATCAGTATGGTATAGATTGCTCATACTAGTTATGAAGGGAAATTTTTCAGCTTAATTTTTCAGGTTAAGAATCAAGGTAATTAGATGCTTCTATATTTTATGTGCCAGTTCAGCATGCTGAGCTATAATTTACTTGATTGTTGCGCAGTAATGAGTTCTTGAGTTAAAAATGCAGCTCATTGATTTTCAAGTGCAGCAGTATGTGCTCTGCATTTCTCCTGTGTGTAGGGATTTTAGTCAGGCAAAGGAAATGATACTGTGACTTCACATGCATGTTAATATCTGGCTTGTCTTATATATACAACTGGTCTGGTCCTTCTTGACCCAGAGAGGCTCACAGCATCATTCTTCAGCTGCATAGCCCTGGCTCATCACCTGCCAAGATCTGTTCAGTGCACTGAATGAGGCAGGCATCCTGTGGGAAAATGATTTTGCAACCATCCGCGGTTAAAGAATGCCACAGTGCACAGTGGACTACTGCAGTCTTCAGTCTGCAATTCCCTGTTAGTAGAGTAAACAATAATTGTTATTTTTTAATCTTAGGTATGTGTTACTTTTGGAATGTTTGAAAATAAAGAAGTGTTCCAAGGTCTTGTTGTCACATCATTCTTCAGGAATGTTGGAGCCTGGAGACTCTGCACAGAGAGCCCTCCTGATGGTCTAATAATGCTATTATATGGATTAGCACTAGAGGGAGTGGGATATTTTTCCAACAAGTTTTGGACGTATATATATTTGTTGACAGATCTTTAAAAAATCTAGTCTCTATTCTAAACTGGCCACCTCCTGTCACCTTTGGTCCTTCATGTCTTGAACCTGCCCCTATCCTAGTTCCATCTCTTTCCTTCTCCCTAGTCTCAAGGTCTTCTATTTCTGCTTAGTCAATGAATCATTAGATTTTCCTCATGATAGCTTTTGTAGATATTTTTTTTATTGCTCCATTTCTTTGAAATGTCAAGTCCATGTTATCTGTCCATCCGTCTTTGCTAACATCCACACATTTTTTTCCCATGCTCATCTAATGTGATTTGTGATGAAGGATTTTTGCCAGGCCAGTCCTGTGTTCTCTCCATGTATTGTGGAGAGTGTCTGTGTACCCTCTCATTCACCAGTGTTTGTTCTGAATTTGTCTCTTCCTGTGAGGAGACTCCCATCTTGGTTGTCACTTTATACTTGCAGAGTTCAGTGTCCGCATTTTATTCACGTGGTGTAATCTCTGGGCTCTGTGTTGGGGCTGGAGGGGTTGGTGCCTGGCTCTCAGGTTGAATTCTGGCTCCATACAGCTCACTAGAGGCACAGGTGAATGCTGCCTTCACCTGGAGCATGCTCAGTGTGTGAAAGAACTGCTTTGAGACTGGAGTCCTCCTGTCAAATCACTGACTTTGTGCAAATCGGTGTTTTCACTCAAACTCTTGACAATGGCACTAGTTTTCAGATGAATTACTCAATTCAAGGTTGAGCCAGAGGTCTGAAATATTAGCCTTCCAGAAAAGCTAGTTTTGTCTGATTGAGGTTTGTGTTGTCTAGCCCAGTGTTGAAGGACTTGAACAAGATTCAGGTAAGGTCCCCTAGGTGGAACAGCTCAGTTCAGCACAGTAACATGGAGTACAAGTTGTTCAAGAAGGGAGTAAATTGTCCAAATAGGGATTTGGACTGCAAGCAGCCAAGCAACGTTGTCTTTGCATAGAAGAGATAATTAAGATAGATGATGCCAGTATGCTTTCTATGAGATAGAAAAAGCAAAAGATTGGGGAAAACAGTGAGTTGTTTACGCAACTTTAGTCATGTACACAGTCTGTGTAAAATTATAAACAGGAAGATGATTAGTAACATGCACATGCATGCTTGGAGTCAGCAGTTGATGTTGTCTGCATGGTTTTATAATGATAAAAATGATTTACTTGCTGATTGCTGCTGTTCTCTGTGTCATCTCTTCCAGTTGTCAATAGTTTCTTGTTTTAAAGAAAAAAGAAACAGGATTTTTTTGTCCTCCAAAGTACTAATTGTACAGCTAATATGAGTCTATAAATTTGTTTTGAATGTTTGATTCTGAAGTTCACTGTATTGATTTTTAACTTATCTCTCAACTGTATGTATTGAATTACCATAAAGAACCTCATGCTGATTCTGTAATCAACAGAAACATTTTTCTTTCCAAAATTGCTAGCATTTCTACGCAAGAAATAATTTTCAGTGTCAGGACTTGTGTAAGGGCATAAGAATAGTAAAAAATCTATTCTCTCAATGAGGACTGTGCTTGCTTCCCAAGTAATTTTTTTATTCCCATACCTGGTTTGTTGGCTTTTGGACTCTTTGTCATAAGTGGCAAGACAATAAAAACTCTTCATTTTTCAGTAAGACTGCTCTTCAAGCCAAGATTCTTCAGTTGCATCTGTTTCCTCTCATGCTCAATCCTGCTCCGTGCACATTCCTTTTATCTTTCTCTACTGCTTAAAAACTGCCATCTATCTTGAATGATATGTGCTTGTAAAACTCCATTTAAAAAAGGGGTCTACACTTGGCAGAAGGGTAAATATTTAAATTCAAGTACAAGGAAAAGGACAAAGTTAATGACCTACTTGATGTGCATGCCTGTAGCAATACCACAGTTTCTGCTGTCAAAACAAAGTTGTTTTACCTAGCTAATTGTTTATTCTGTGTCTTGAATTACTAGGATACTATTGTAAGAGTTTACTCATGGTTAAGCATATGGGAATCCAGTGTCTCTTAAAAAGGGTAATCAAGAAATTTTGCTGATTGATCAGAGAACAGATTTACCATAAATGAATTTTAATTAAGTGGAACTGTAAATTTATTGGCTACCTGTTTATAGAGTTGGTGTGCAGTGGCCTAATGAACAGCTGTGTAATAATATACCTTGTGTTGTGAACTGTGGCTTCTGTAATCCTAGGACCACACAGAAGAGAGGAGAATCATTTGGAATCAGCAAAATAGGGAACAAAATAAAAGGTGTATTCAAGAGTTCTGCAATGGAAGGAGCCATGTTGCCTAACTATAACTTAAACGAAGGAGAAGATGATTTTGTGAGTAAAGCCATTACATTTTACTTGAACTCTTTGTTGGGCTTTGACTTTTTTCTCCTTTGCACAGTTTTCATATTGCTGGCTTCTGATTAAGTTGTCTTATCCTCCCTGTATTCATTCACAAGCCAAGGTTGCATCCCCAATTTGTGTGCTTCTGAGCTTATTGTTTTAGTATGGAGAAGTACCAAAAGTAGCAGTGTCAGGTATTTTTGTAAGCAGTGATTTTTTTCTCTGGGTAGTAAGGCATGCGTAGGACTGCACGCATGGCTCTTTATCTGCAGTCTGCCACAAGACCTTAAAACCATAAATAATGTAGTGTAGAAATTGCTGTTCAGTTGGTCTGTGATACAGTTTTTTCCCTATAGATCAGGAGCCAACAGTCCTTTCTCATTTGTCTTGGGTGTCTCCCTAAGTTAATGTTTTTCTTCCGTGATGAACAGCCATGAGTAGAGCCTGTGGCAGAATTTACTGCATGGGCCATTGTTACCTGAAATACAGCTGGGGGAGAAATGGAAAATTTGAAAAAGGGAAGAGGAGGGAGTTGGTTTGAAGCAGAGGTAGACTGTACCAATTAAAATAGAACTGGAGATCTCTGTTTGGATCCTTACAGATTGAAGAAGGTGTTATGGTGATGGAAGATGATTCTCCTGAGGAGGCTGTTACCACCCCAAATACACCCCGCAACCTTGCTGCATGGAAAATCAGCATCCCATATGTTGATTTTTTCGATGATCCCTCCTTGGAAAGAAAAGACAGAAAGGAGAGAATTCCTGTATTCTGCATTGATGTAGAGAGAAATGATAGAAGGGCAGGTATGCAGTGTTGCAGATAAATAAAGTGGTATTAGAAAGTGAACTCAGAATATTCTAGGGTGCTGTATGCTGATGGCTCTTGCAGTATGTTTTGTATATGTGTTGTTCTTATTTCAAAATAATAGCTTGAAAGTTCAGAGGAAATAAGTTTGAGAGATAAATGATCACATTTATCATTTGCAAGTTGAGAACTGACTCTTCAGCATGAGTCAGTTCTATTTAGACTTCATGCCAAAGTTTAAAATGTTCTCTTTCCAAAAATAGTTATCTTAAAATTCATATTAATAAACACCTGGCATATTTTTTTCACCCACTCTAAACTTTGGAGTAATGAACAACAAATAAATTTTTATATAACCTTAAAATTAGTTCTTCGGAAATGAAAATGTTTTGCTTATTAGAAACTGTCATGGGATGCAGTTTATCAGTATCTAGATTGCAATACATCCATTTGGAGTGGGGGAAAACAGCATCATCCTAAAGCTGCTGGGATTTGTGTTAGTGAGACTGATCCTTCCACAAGAAGCAGAAAGTATCTAAGAGACATTTAGTGATGTCTTTAGTGATAGGGTAAGAATGATCAGCATTCAAGCTGGTGGTGCAGAGGACTGTTTTCAGCAAGTACTATTTCTGTAAATCATTTGGTTAAATATTGTAAAATAGGTCTAATATAGTCAGCCATCATAAATGTTGAAGTTATGCAAGACTCCATTGTTTTGATTGTAGGGATCCCATAAATGATAATTTCCTTGCTAGTATCGTATCTCCTACCAGTTATGCATTAAAAGTACCTTAAAGTTTATGTTACTACAACAAGGGGGCTAATGTCATTGAGGTTTTTCTTATGATAATCCAGCATATGTTTGCTGTTGCTGATTTGTTGCTGGGGTGGCATAGAAGCAGGTTTATTTTTAACATTTTTTTTTTTCTTCCCCCTCCAGTTGGACATGAACCTGAACACTGGTCTGTCTACAGGAGGTATCTTGAATTTTACGTGCTTGAATCGAAGCTTACAGAATTTCATGGTATGTTCTCCACCATTTGGAAAGCCATTTTTCCCCCTGCTGTGGTTATCATTCATAACTTAGA
This sequence comes from Polioptila caerulea, assembly GCA_013397295.1. Taxonomy (NCBI): domain Eukaryota; kingdom Metazoa; phylum Chordata; class Aves; order Passeriformes; family Certhiidae; genus Polioptila; species Polioptila caerulea. Next base: position 106,565 of record VYXF01012378.1, on the reverse strand, counting down.
TGAAATTTAAAATAATAAAATCAGTGTTTACTGCACTACAAGAATAATTTAATCTCCTTGATATCTTTACTAGGTACATTTCCTGATGCTCAGCTTCCCTCAAAGAGAATCATTGGCCCCAAGAACTATGAGTTCTTAAAATCCAAGAGAGAGGAGTTTCAGGAATATTTGCAGGTATCAAACATTGGGAGCAAAGAATATTTTAAAACTAATAATATAAAACTAATAAAAGAATATCTGTTAGTTTCTTTCCAAGTAATTTTATAGTTAGAGAAAGGATTCAGGTGGGCAATGTTAAAGTTTCACAAATGAAAACAGAAATCTTGTGTAAATGTCAATGTCAATATAATACTCTTTGAATATCTTTTTGCTGTACAGAAACGGGTTTTTAAAGATTAGTTTTAAAGTACTTATACCTCCTTTGTTCCTTCTGTTTCAAAGAAACTTCTGCAACATCCAGAACTAAGTAACAGCCAGCTTTTAGCTGACTTCCTATCCCCTAATGGAGGAGAGACTCAGTTTCTTGATAAAATGTTGCCTGATGTGAATCTTGGTATGTAATATGCTACTTGTTTATGCTGACAAATAATAATGCTGTGGGTGCTGTAATTGAATTCTGTGATTAACAGTAGTAATGAATAGATGACTCTTGTGGATGCAGGAAATGAGAACTCTGCTCGTTCACAGCCCCTAAAATTATAGCTCAGCAAGGAAGATATGATGATACTTCTTCCTTGAAGAAAAAAGGCATTTTGAAATTTTGGAAAAAAGTGTTTTAAGTGGCTTTTGAATTTTTGTGTCAGGAAGCAAGATGATAAGATTTCTCTTAATAAATTGCATAGTTCAAGAAAATTTATGATATTGTCACAAGTCAAATCTGCATATGCCTGTCATTTTTTGCCAATGAGATGGCATAAACACTTACAAAACTACCTTGGGATTTTAGTTGATTAAACTCTTACTCTGAAAACTACATTATTTGACTTTTCTAGTATTAGCTGATGTTAAGATCTTCTCTAACATGAGCTACTTAATAGAATTTGAGGCAGCAGTGCGTGTGGTAAAGGCAGGTCATATGGGAATTGAGAAATTCTAATGTCTAATGACAGTAGTTCATAATAAATCAAAAAAGTCAACTGTGGTGTGACTTGGCTGCAATGTAGCTGTCTCAGAATAGTGGGCCTGAGCTGGTCAGGTCAACCTCATGGCCATTCTGTCTGGGTGTCTTGTGCCACTGGTGGTCCCAGAGCCGTGTCTGAGCTGCGCCGCTGCATCGCTGCGGCTCCCGGTCACGGTGCTGTCCTGCTGGGGCAGCCCTTCTCCTAGCCTGCTTCATGAGCTGTTCAATTAGATTTCTGTTCTCAGCCTCCAGTTGAAAGGATTTTTTTTTTCAGGTCTCCCTTCAAGATCCTGTAAATCCTTATAAAACCTTATAATTATGGTGTTTACTGTAATGCATTTCCTGTCTGAGACTGTGCTTCACTTCATGAAGAGCATTATAACAAGTCTTAGCATTTTGGTAGGGCTTTTTGTGAGGATGAGAGTTTTTATTACCATCATTTGATCATTGTACTTACTTTCTGATGTAAATTGCAGATTTAATGATATGGAGGTAAGAAAAATATTGCTGTAGCTGTTGTGCTTAAAATAAAGCAAGTCCTAGGCACTTCCATTTTTCAGCATTCGAAGTTACTGTGCCATATCCTAACAGCCTTTGCAGGACACAAGAGCTGATTGTTAAGGCCACAGCTGTAACATACCTGTCCAATTTAGAAAATTCTGTTCACCAGGGTTTTTGAGGCTGGTTCCCCACAGAATCTCTGCAAATTTGCTGATTTTTCCACTGAACAAGGAGAATCTGAGTTATCTTGATTTCTTCTGTGTGTTTATGATTCCATGACAAATACCGGGAATTTTGCCTGTACTGGTGTTGTAGCAGTGCTGCTGTTACAGTGCTAGAGCTATTTATGGTTAAACTCTAGAAGAGTTAATGGGTAGACCTACATTACTTTGTGTGCTTTTATAAAGGTATTCAGATTAATAATGGTGTATTTCTCAGTATCTTTTCTTGAACAGTAGTAATCACTAGGTTACAAGCTGGTTCTGTGCCAGATCCAAAAAAACCCAAGCAGANTAATCACTAGGTTACAAGCTGGTTATGTGCAAGACTATTTTCATAGGGTTCTGTGCCAGATCCAAAAAGACCCAAGCAGATTTTAAAAAATTATTTTATTTTTAAGTTACTACTAGACAGTGAGTACATAAAATCTAGCAGAGCAAAATGTCTTTCAAATCAGATGGTAATAACAAAATTTTTGTTTGTTTGTTTCTCATTGTAGGTAAAATCATAAAATCTGTTCCAGGAAAGCTGATGAAAGAGGTGGGTAAGTCTTTCAGGTTGCCAATATGTTAACTTCCTTAGCTAATTTTAGGAGATTACTGAGTTACAGGCTAATCAAAACTTTCTTTGAAAATTCTTTTTTTGTTGTTGTTATTTTTGTATTCACTTTCCTATAATTATGCAAGTGACAGGTCACTCATATCTTTTTTCAGAAAGGTCAGCATTTGGAGCCATTCATCATGAATTTTATCAACTCCTGTGAATCTCCCAAGCCTAAACCAAGCAGGCCTGAACTTACCATTTTGAGTCCTACTTCTGAAAATAACAAGAAGGTACAGTAAGTCATGTTCCTTTCCCATTTTACAGAAGTGGGGAAAACTGACCATGTGTTTTCTGTCATTCTAGGGAGCTGTCTTAGAACTCATTAACTAAAATTATTTCAGATGAAGCCAAGCAGGAAAATGCTGTCTAGGAATGCAGACACTGAGGGTGTTCAGTCCAAAGGCCAGATCAAAGGTAGACTGGAGTAACACACTTTCCTGCTCCCCAGATGTGTGTGGCATAGGCTTGAGCTGTTCAGTTCTGCACTTTCACTTCTGTTGTGAGACATGACATCTTTGTGCAGATGTGTAGCCTTCCAGTTCCTGAGGCAAGCCTACAAGAAGGATGGAATGGGAGTTTTACAAGAGCATTTAGTAACAGGACGAGGGGAAATGGAACTGAGAGTAGGCTTAGATTTGGTATTAGAAAAAAATATGTAACTGTGAGGGTAGTGAGGTGCTGGAACAGGTTGCTCAGAGAGGTTGTGGATTCATCATTCCTGGAAGTATTTAATGCCAGATTGAACAGAGCTCTGAGCAGCCTGGTCTAGTGGAAGGCGTCCCTGCCCATGGCAGGGGGCTGGGACTAGATAACCTTTGATGGCCCTTCTCAGCCAGTCTGTTCTGTGATTCTGTGTTGTAACTGCGTGCAGTAGCAAGGCACCTCACTTCTGGTGAAGGAGATGAATGCCAAATGTCTGTACCAGGACTGTGTGAGCTGCCTGTGTGGAGTCCATGTGATGTGGCAGGCAGCCAAAGAGACAAAAGGTTAGCGCTTCCTGAGAACAGTTGTCTCATAGCAAGAGAGTTCTTCAGTTCTTTGGTAAATGTTAGTTGATTTCCAGCTAATGCTGGTATTGCCACTGTGCTCTCATGTGTTTTCCCTGACATAGATCTGTTTATTTCAGTTTCAGCGTGGTGTGCTGTGCTGAGATTACAGTGCATGTTCCCCTGTGCTTGTGCTGCCATGAGTGGGGTACATGCAGGCTCCCTCTTCTTCAGCAGGCTGAATAAGAACTGCCTGAAGATCTGTCTGGGCAGGCCCAGTCAGAAATGTGCCTAATCCTCTGACAGATGTTCTGTTCATTTCCTTTTGAATGTTCCTGGGGTGTGTGTATGTTTGTGTGTTTTAAATATTGATGGAAGGACTTCCAGTTAAAAATGCACAATGAATGTGGGTAGTCAACCCCAGTATAACCAGGAGCAGTTGGATTTCATTCTTTATCAGATCCACTAGAATAGGAGTTACCAACCTGCCTGGTTAAAAAAAAACAAGTGAACAAAAAACTCTGCTTCCCCCTCCTAGGAGCGCTAGCAGGATTTCTGGCCATGTTTCTGTTCTGAAGGTCTGTAAGCAGCTTGATCATCTTCTGAACATACTTTTGTCAGACTAGCTGTAATAGGTCAGGGCTTCTCAGCTGATGCAGACTTTGCAAAATATGCCAATAAAGGCATTGTTCTGCTGGCTTGTGATGGCCTGCCAACAGCAATGACAGCTGCTTTTGGAACACCAGCAGTGTAATATATGTTTTGGAGTAGCTACTTGGAGGAAGACGTGGTCACTTACACTGACTGCTATGATTCAGACACTGCATACAGTCTTTCTTCTTACCATTTTGGTATAATCCTCTGTACTTTTTAAATGAGCAGGAAGAAAAGGAGAGAGGTTTATGCCTCTGATTGTAGATATTGCTCATAGTCATGGTATTGTTTTTGTACAGTTCACACCTGTGCTGGAATGTATGGGGGTGTGTTTGCATATGCACTCACTATTCAGTAGCTTTTTTTTTTTTTTCTGTGAGGCACCTTCTAAGAGCATTCATGCTTCCTTTGCTTGCTTTTCCCAATAAGGTATGATAGCCTATTGTACAAGGGATTACTTTGGTCATTTTGTTAATACAGGCCTTTTATCTTTCACTGACTTCAAGAGCTTGACTCCCATTATTAATCAATACTAATTCGTGGAATTCCTTCATTGTAAGCCTTTTAAGAATATTTCATGGTTATAATCATAATTACTGTTTAATCTTAAAGATATAAATAATGATAGCATTGAGGTTTGTGGTGTTAGTCTCAAATATTAACATGCATAGGAACATCTAAAGCAAAATCCTGTGCTTATCTGAGTTGTGAATATAATCTCAATTTCTGTGCTAGATAACCAATTCTGTGTTTTTCACTTGAATTTCTTCCAAGCCAAGATACTGGAAAGTGTAAGGCATGGAAGTAGAAATCTAATGCCACTTGGTATTATGGCTGCTGCAGTGCATTGTAGAAATGCTTTCAAAGTGTGCCTCTGATCAAGGGACCATTTCTGCCATTTCTGTTTAAGGTGTGACACAGATTATCCCTCTGTGGGGGTACATTCAGCATTCAGAAGATGCTACTTCTGGTTTGGGGTGAAAGTGGAAATAGCTCTTGAAAGTCAAAAAGCTTTGCCCTGAGCTGGCCTTCATGTTTGATTTTTTTTTTATAGGTCACCTACCAGATTGCTGTTAATGATTGAGTTTGGCCTCCAGACACTGCTCTGAACCTGTGTCTGCATTGCACAATGGGCTGCTGTGTATGGCTCAGTCTGTATCACCTTTGTCAGGTCGTGGGGTGTATCTGAAAAATAAAGGAGGCTCTTGTTTAAGTTACAATATTACAGCTAAGGTTTTTCTGCTGTTCTGGTTTCAGTATTAAGGAGGATGTAGACTTCAGTTTATATGGATTTTTTTTAAACAACCTACCAGGGATACTTCCATAAAGTAGGTGTCAATAATTATGTGCTCTTTTTAGGTTTGTTACATTCCTGGATACCAGTCATCCACCAGTGCATTAGCCATATTTGCCCTTTTATGTAATTTATGTAATAAGCTGGTATTGTTTAGTTTGAGTGAACCTTGTGATGGTGAATAGCACTTAACAAAAGAGAGGGCCTGAAAGAGTACAGATCAAAAACCTGATTTTTGCCAGATGTCCTGTTGTAATTTTTCCTAAGAGTGCAAAGCATTCTGTTTAGAGACTTGTGTGACTCAGAGATGGTTGTGATTTGCATGTTTTTGGCTTTATTTACTTTGGGGAGAATTGCAGTACAGAAAGTGAACCACATATAAGCAAATTACTTCCTGATCCTTGGAACTGATGTTATTTTGGGAGTGGTAAAAAAAACCCTCTGTGAGTGGCAATCACCTCAGCCTAGGCAATTCTATGATTATGTTGCATTTGCTTCTAGTTCTTGGATGTTTTTTAGAACCCTGGCATAAACTTTTGAACTTTGGTTTCATAGTACAGAGTATTTTGTATAAATCCTATTTTATACCTAGATTAACTATTTTGGGGGTAAGTTAATTTGAAATAAACAGTTAGTGGGGATTGCTAGGTATTAAGCATGGCAAGCATAGGATTTAGAGGCTTTTTCCTTTCCCTCTGTTGGGATTCACAGACTCGGGGGCAGGGGAGGCAAGGACTATATCTAGGTGGCTTGGGACCCCTTTTGGTGTGCAGGAAAGAGCCTCTTGGAGTTTTGCAAGAATTGGAGTATCTTTTCAGAAAGAACCAAAGGCAAGGAAATAGAGGGATCAGGGAGGAAGGTGGTGATGTAGGAGAATAGAAGGGTAAAGGAATATAATTGAGAAATGTGATAAATGGAAAGAAAGGATTTATAGTTCATAACTATTTTACTATAAATTATTAAGCTGTCAGGGGAAGAAGGTATTTATGTAAAAAACTTGTGTATTTTGTCTAGAAACCATTGTATTTATTTCAAAGTGGAAAGCCACAGGAACTTCTAGGAGTACTTTGATGTTACAGGCTTCGCTTGTGATTGAAGGCAGACAAACTCTGTATTCTCTTAGCCCCTCATTTTCAGAACAGGGTGCATCAAGGGAATCAGAGCCTGTGATAAAAGTCTAGATGCATCCAATCATACAATTGTTTAGGTTGGAAGAAGGTAGTGGGAGCAGAAAGGCTCATGAATTGATGTCTCAGTGCTGATTTGTTCTGAACTCAGGTGTTTTGGTTGTTGTGTATCTTAGCAGCATGTGATGTGCTCTTTATTGAAAAGTGAAGGATTTGAAAAAAAAACCAAACCAGAAACAATCAAACAAATAAACTCCCCAATCAGTTCTTTGAAAGCTCTGGAAAGAAGCCACTTCTACAAAAAGAAACCAACCCAAAGAACTGATGGCTATCCTTTTGCCTTTGAATACAGTGATTTCAGTCTTATGTTTCTGTTTTTAGCTTTTCAATGATTTATTCAAGAATAATGCAAACCGATCTGAGAACACAGAAAGACGACAAAACCAGAACTACTTCATGGAAATGATGAATGTAGAAGGAGTCTATGACTACTTAATGTATGTTGGTAAGAAGTGATTTCTCTTAATTATTCATATACTTCACGACAAATTCGAAGTTCACAGTCTCTGGTAAGAAATTAAATCCTATTGTAGCAGTCATATATAACTCAACACTTTTGAGCTAATCTACAACTTAGTAACATGGTCATTCCTTAGAAGACTTTATTGTGGTGCTAAAATGTCATTTATCATTCATCATTGCTTAATTGCTTTGTTATGTCTCCGTCTTTCTGCATCTCAGTAGTATGAATTTATGAGAGTATGAGTTTATCCCATCCCTTTTCTCAGGTCTACCTAGGCTGCTGGTAGACTCTGTGGGAACTGGAATTGTTAAATTAATAGAAATAGCTAAAGGAAGTATTTGATAAGCACTGTGGATATTTTCAGTGCTGCACTGACAAAACTGAAATACTCTTTTCTTGCTTGCAATCTTTTTTTTTTTTCTTTGAATAAATGTTTCTTTTATCATGTATATTAGGAGACCTTCATACTACTCACAGATGTTGCTGTGACTTTGCAGGTAGGGTAGTTTTCCGCATTCCTGACTGGCTGCATCATCTCTTGATGGGAGGAAGAATTCTCTTCAAAAATACCTTGGAACTGTACACAGACTATTACTTGCATAACAAGTTAGAGCAGCTATTTGAGGAGCACCGGCTGGTTTCCCTGATAACACTGCTGAGAGGTCAGTAATGGTTACATCTTCGATGGAAAAAATACTGCTTTAGTCTGGTGTTTGAAATCCCTTCAGTGAAGTTTACGAGTGCTGAACTTAGCAGTGCTGACTAATGCTGGTGGAGTATTAAAAATCAAGTGGGCCTGGGCTAATTTCAAAGCTTGTTGTGGAAAGATTTTGAGTCACCTATGTTGTCTGTCAGTGATGATTACAGAAAAAAAATATTATGAATAGTGATTTGCTTGAGTGTGCAAAGAAGAAGAAAAACAGAATAAAGGTGGTTTCGTGTGTCAATGCAAATGTTTAATGAAGTAATTAAGTTACTTCATTTGTGTACTACATCAGTCTTTGATTGTTAATTTTTAGGTTTCCTTTGTTGTGGTTGGCTCTTGAGAGTGCTTGAGTATTCCTGACCTTCAAATAAGGGAAGGGCAGAGCAACTAAAATAAAATTTTAAGTTACCCCACAACTGTACAGTACTACCTGGCTGCAGTCAAACAATGCATCTGGCCAAAACTCTGGAGTCAAGACAGCTCTGTACTTATCAAGCCAAAAATGAAGCTTGTGAAAAGCGAAAAAGGACTTTCGGAGTCTAAAACAAAAACTGAGCTCCTGTTATTTCAAATAAATAGCAATTCTTGCTTTCTCATTTGTAGGTAAATTCGAAGTTTTTGACAATTCAAATAGTGTTTTAGCACAAGGTGTAAATACTGTTCATAGTTTTCAAAGCATCAGGGAAATTTTGAGTAAGGAGATTATAACTAAGCTAAAATAGAATTGCTCCAAACTTAGAAGAGAATGCTTTAAACTTTGAAAAGAATAGAAACAAATTGTGAAAAGATGATTGTCCTTCAAATGGGGTGGGGGGGTATTCTGGATTTGATAGGGCTAATGTAAGCAAAAAGTAGAGTCTGACAAGACTAGAATTCCCTTCTAATCAACACAGTACGGGGAAGTTCAGTTTTGAAGCCACAATCCAAATCACATTCCCATGTCAGTGGTGTGTAGCTGCCTGAAGATATTTTTTTTTCTATGTGCTTTCACTGCAGATGCCGTGTTCTGTGAAAACACTGAGCCTCGCTCTCTCCAGGATAAACAGAAGAGAGCAAAGCAGACTTTTGAAGAAATGATGAGATACATTCCAGGTTCTGTATTCCAGACTGCCTGTGGGGTTAATTGTTCAAGCAGCTGTTTAACCCAAATACAGTCACACTATCTTTCCAAATCAAATGCTACTTGGGCTGCTGAGATTTGAGATGACTAGAATACCAGGTGTAAAAACCCAGCAGTTCAGTTTTGTCATTTAATTGTTGCTGACTAAGGTTGTAGCATAGTGATTAAGAAAGCTATGGTGGTGGAAATCAAGAGCTTTGCACATGTACTTAATACCATAATTTTTCATCTTTTGAATGTTCCTATGGTTTGTGTTTTATCCAGATGAAAACTGTGGTAAAAAAGTCACATCATTAAACTGGAAGGTACATCTGATCTCTCCTTGCACAGTATAAACTAGAAAAGAGGGCCTCATTTAATTGAAAGTACAAAATATTGATATTATAATAAGTGTAGTAATTAGGTGTAGAGCCCTGAAGGAAATGGAGGAGAAAAGGATGAACCCAAAAGTGTGGGGATTATTTCCATTTACCATTTGAGACAGAAAAAAATTGAACTTTTTCTTTAATTTAAACAGTTTTTTTCCTTGTTAATTACTGGAGTTCTATAACTGCATCATAAAGCTGCTTTGCAGTGCTTCTTCATGACTTGTGCATTTGTTTTTGGAATTTGGTCTAGATTTAATAGGCAAGTGCATTGGGGAAGAGGCTAAATACGAAGGCATCAGGCTTCTGTTTGATGGACTGCAGCAACCAGTGCTCAACAAACAGGTAACTCATAAAGTGTGACAGGCTTGCCTTCTGGCACAGGATTTCCCAAAGTGAATGTTTGATATAGCAGAGGAGTGGGCTGTTACTCAGAATTAAGAATAAAAAGCAGTTGTTTGGCCTTGGAGTGTCCTTAATTTTCTGTATTTTCTTTTAGTTAACTTATGTTCTGTTGGACATTGGGATTCAAGAACTCTTTCCAGAGCTGAGTAAGGTATGTGGTAACTCCAAGAATTGCAGAATTCTTCAAGCTGCTACTGAGTCTGGTCACTGGTGCAGTTTTGCTGTTGTTCTCTATTACTAATATTTGGGGAAAATACGTGTTTCTCCAATATGTTGAAATAATGGAAATCTGGATTACTCACATTTTGGCTAATTAGCTCTTTAAAAATCAGCTCGGGCCCATTTGTTTAGCACGTGGCAAGTCATAGACCTGGACAGATCAACAGCAGTCAGGATCTCTTTGCCTTTCTCTTTGATGTCTCCACTCTATTTTATGCATTTCCTAATTTAGGAAGGGAATTCTGCATGCAAGGCTCAGGTTAAGCTGCAGCATTTTTCTTGAGAATATCTGGCAGGAGGATTTCTTACCTCTAGTTTGGTCACTGCAGTGTTAACTTCAGCTGTCCAGATAAAGGAGAAAGAATTTGCACAAGAGAAATTGCTCTCTAAATGTGTGTCATTAGGTTTGGAATCTGTCTGATATTTGTACTTATGTATCTCAAACCATGGCAAATTTTTACATAGTAATTTTACAGCTTGGTCTTCATGGCAAGCAGGAGATACCTGCTCTAGTTAGCTGGTGAAAAACAAGACCCCAAACAAATTTCAACTGCCTCTGAATACTGATAAATGTTTGTTGCATGAACCCTGTGCCTGAGAACTGTGGAGTGCCAGCAGCAATTTGTTTTGCATGACAACCAGAAACAAATACAAGATATTGGAACAGGCCAGGACATTTCCATTGTTTTCAGTGAAATGAGGCTGGCTCAGCAAGTCTGACCTACTTTGTACTTCAGCTCTGTAGCTGCCCTCCTCAAGCCAGTGCTCAGACAGCTAAAAACAGGCAAAAGAAGACCCAGCTGACCGAGGGAACAAGGAAGTAGCCTGGGAACTTGAGTGCAATAAAAAAGACCTGACTTAGCCCTGCTGTTTTACCCTGCTGAGCTGGTTTTGTATCTCAGCAGCTAATTATATATATATATGTATTAGAACACTGGTCTTTCTTCAGTTGATTATGGAAAAGAAGTGAGTGGCATTTAAATAGTGTTTAAAGCACTGGTCAGGCCCAGAGGGTGGTGATCAATGGAATGAAGTCTAGTTGGGGGCAGGCCAGTAACAAGGGAGTTATCCAAGGGGTCACTTGTGGCTCCAGTCCTGTTTAACATCTTTGTTAGTGGTCTGGATGATGGGACAGAGTGCAAAGCCTGATGATGACAAAACTGGGAGGTGTGGCTGATACCCCAGAGGGCCATGCTACCTTCCAAAGGGACTTTAACAGGTTGGAGAAATAGACTGACAGGAGTCTCATGAACTTCAAGAAAGGGAAGTGCAAAGTCCTGTTCCTGGGGAAGAACAACCCCAGGTGCCAGGGTGGGCCAGAGGCCAGCCTGCTGGGAAGACACCAAGCTGAACAAAAGGCTGATGGTATCCTGGGCTGCAGAAGGAGTTGCCAGCAGATCCAGGGAAGTGATGGTGCCCTTCTGGTCAGCACTGGTGGGGCCACGCCTGGAGGGCTGTGTCCAGGTGTGACCTCCCCAGTACAAGATAGGATTGGACATACTGGAATGAATCTGGTGGAGAGCCATGAGGATGATGAAGGGACTGGAGCATATTTCCCATGAGAAGAGGCTAGAGAGCAGGGGCTGTTCAGCCTGGAGAAGAGGAAGCTCAGAGGGTCTTACTGATGTCTGTAAATACCTGAGGGGATGGTACAGAACCAGTAGTGCCCACTAACAGGACCAGTGGCAAAGGCACAAACTGAAACACCAGAGGTTCCCTCTGACATCAAGAAACACTTCTTCCCTCTGAGGGTGACCAAGTACTGTCATGGGATGCTGTGGGGTGCTCCTCCTTGGAGATACTTAAAAGCTGTCTGGACATGGTCCTAAGCATTTCTAGGTGGCCCTGCTTGAGGTCTGGACCAGGTGACCTCCAGAGTCACCTTCCAACCCCAGCCATGCTATGATTTCATAGCTGTGTATATTTAATGGGGAAAAACATTTTTTTGTCAAAAACAAATCAAGAGAAGATTATTCAAGGTGAATCAAGATCATGTTTTCTACTTCTTAATCCATTCTCTTTTCCTGTGTAACTGTGACACTGCCCAGCTGCTCTGCAGTGTTTCATAACCACCTGCTGAGGAGGGACCTCTAGTGCCACCTTTGCTCCTGGTGAAATGGCATAGGTGAGGGGTGGGCTCCCCATGTCCCCTGGGACTGAAGCCCATGGGAACAGAGCAGGGGAATCTCTGGCCCAGATTTCAGTAGGAGAAAGGAAAAAGACACTTCAGCTGGGAACTTGAGCTATTTCCTTATTTCTGATATACTGAGAGCAATGCAGAACAAGGTGAGTATGGGTGGAGGGATGGCAGTGATTTTTATTCAGAGCCCTAAACACATTTTCCCAAAATCAGAGCAAACACTTGGCACTGTGAAGCCACTTGGAAAGAGAATTTTTTCTTCCTGACAACTGCAGTGGGGAAGTTTAAAAGTAATGACTGGTTCTTACTTAGCTATCCATTGTATTGGGGAGAATTAATACAATGCCTGTTCTCTCTGTTCAGCATAGACTGGTCCTTTTTGAGTTCCTTCATACCAAAACGTTTTTGCAGTTACAGTGAGGAATGGAAAAATGTTTCCAGCCAGTCAGCTTTTAAAGGGGAAACTGAGCATCCCAGAAGTTTTGTTTCGAGCACTGCTCCTTTGGCAAGGAAAATAGTGATGGGAGAAATGGGAAGATTTTCCTTAGTGGGGATGTCAGTCTGCTTCCCACTGTTGAGATGGTATCTTGGAGGTATTTCCTGCCGCACGTACCAGTGCGGATATCGGCTGGATCCCTTGATGTGTGCCGTGTTTGATGGCAGCACGTGTAAGTGAGCGAGCTCCAAGGGCTGAAAAGCTCCCCTGAGATGATATACAATCAGTCCCTTGGGAGTCTGTCAGACAGGATACAAGGAAAAGGGACGGCTGAAAGGGAAAAAGCATTCAGAGCAGAGTAAGGAAAGAAATCCAGTTGGAAAATATCTCTCCAGTACTATTTCCGGAGCAGAAAATTGCTGTGTTAAGAAAACTGTTTTTAGCAGTTAGGAGTGGGGGAGGTGAGAACTTCTATAGAAAGAAGAAAACACCTATTTTGAGAGATGGTATTAAAATCCAGTGGCCTTCCATTCTCTTAACTCTGGTTTTCAGATACCATTAATCATTGCTGCTCAGTTCAGCCATTTCTATTTAAATACACATTTTCAAACTTAATAAGTAAATTTTCCTCCTTTTCTGTTTCACAGGGTCCAAAGGAAGCAAGCTCTGTGTCAAGTTGGATGTGAGCAGACATCCACTAGGATCTGCTGTGCACTGTTGTAATGGACATGTGAAATTTTAACCTTGCCTTGTATATTTTGTTGTAAATAACATAAATTTTAAGTTAAAAAAAATACCCTTATGCAATAAAGACATTAAAATTCAATGCCAATTGCAAGTTAATAAAATATCTGTGCTTTTTATTTAAAATTTGTTTTAGCTGTTACCAGTAAAAGTCTCATTAATTTCACCAAAATCAATGTAATGAAATTACAGGATGACATCAAAAAAGACAGCTGGGCGATCAGCCAACTTATGCTTTGCTAAAAGAGCAATCACTGGATGTCTTTCTGGAGGGATTTGTAGAAAAATTGTTTAGAAGTTGTAGAATGCTCCCATTAAGTTCTTCCAGTGTCTTAACAAATATTTTCTTTTTTTTTTTTTTTTGAACAAAAGTATATGAGTCTATTGCATACAAATAATTAATCTCAGAACTGTCTTTAGCCTTCATCTTTCTGTGAGCATGGAAAATCACATTTGTAATTTATTCTTTTAAACACCTGGCCTTCAAATCTAAAGCCCTCTTAAAATAATAACGGATGTGAAAAGGGGTTTTGACTTTTAACTTAGCCTTTATTTTTCTGCAGTTTCTTATCTGGCTTTGTGGGTTTTTTCTGACATCCTCTTTACAGGCTTAGAAAAGAGGATGTGAGTCTGTTCACAGCATCTTAAAAAATTCATTCATACAAAAATGTGTGGAAGATTTTCTCTGTAAATCCTAATTTGTTGGCCCAGCCATTATAAAAGAGACTTTGAAAAGGACTTTTATGTGTGGGTTTGTAACAAGCTTTACTCGCAGAACAATACAGAGATACTTGAATAGGCATTCCTTAATTTTTCTTTTCAAACACCCATTTTCTCATTTTTTACAAACAAACCAATCTAATGCAGCACTGGTGTTCTTTGTCAGTATAATTTGTCTGTATTACTGTTGCAAACCTTTCCCTTCTTTTTGTCAAAGAAGGTAAAAGTTACATTTCTGTCCTGTCTGGCTCTGCCAAAGCAGTTGTTGCAACTCTCAGAATTGGTGTGCAGGTACAGCTCTGTCCATCACTGCCCTGTCTGTCCCTGGTTTGATGTTGATGGGGGGAAGACCATTCTGTAAATTAACAACTTAGGGAGTAGTAGTGACAAATCACCAATGCCAGGGCTTAACCTGCAGTGTGTCAAGGTCAGTCATCATTTGCCTCCCTGTCCTACACCCCTTACCTAATGCAGCTGTGTAGCCCAGAGCCTTTCAGGCACAGCCCTTGAATGCATTTGGAAATGAATGGGGTCTTTAAATTTCAACATACTGATTGTTTATCTTAATGCATCTTCTGCTTGAAATCTACAGGTGCAGTGAATGGAAGAGGAAAGTAGCTTCAGTGTTGAAAGAGTGTAGTGAGCTTTCCAGGAAAACACAGCAGGTTTATTCAAAACACTTACAATCAGTTTAAAACAGCAGTAAACAGCCCAGACACGTTGATGTCAAAATTCCCAGTAATCTTAGAAAAATAATGATTTTTTTGCCGTCATTTATAAGCAATCTTTTCTTGATAAAGCATCAGCAATGTACATTTAGCATTTAATCTGATTTCATACACATTAGCCTGTCTCTTAGAACTATTTTTTTAAACAGAGCCTTCCCATAGAAGAGGAATAATCACAGTAATCATAAAGGTTATGCTGTAAAGAGCCCCACTACCTGACTAATTCCAAAGTACTGCAGGAGTCAATGCCTGTATCTGACATTTTCTTGGAATGTTGCTAATACAGAGTAACAGGCAGCAGTCCTGTGCTTTGTTCTTTGGAAGACGTATAAAATTGAACATATTTATATAAAATACAGTCAAAGATTGTGTTCCCATTCTAGATACAGTCCCAAAACTGGTCATATTTAAGAGTGAAGAATAATCAATTGGTTAAAATTGATCAAGTCAAACTTTCATTGCATCCTTTATTAATGGAAAATATAAGTGTGATGTTTCTTTTTCAAAACTAAAACAAAACCTTTTTTAAAATTGCATATGAAATAGACCTCATGATTTTAATGGCACTGAGTTTATTCCAGCTCTTTCAGGCATTCTTGTAGGCATGATAAATATGACTGGATGTAGAGATACTAGATTGAATACCTTAACCCTGAGTAGAGATCAAAGAAAGGAATATACATCTATAATAAATCCATTTCTAGAAGCTTGTTTACATCTGGAATCAGATTCTTAACTCATTGTCTAAAGCAGCTAAAAGAATTTGACAATTTATAATACCCCATTTCAGTCAATAGTCATTGTTCTATGATCGAGCAGTAAGTATTCACTGGAACTTTGCTTTTGAGACCTCAATTTCAGCTACCAGCTGATTCTGACCAAGAGAAGTCATGGATTGTGCCCCTTTGCCCTGCACACAGTGCTCCAGTGGCACCACCAGGTTCAAGGCAATGCAGGGGGCTGCTCACTGCTGGCATGCAGCAACCTCACTGCTCACTCATGGTAGGGTGTACCAGAAGAGAACAGCTCTCTCATGGCTTCATCAGTGTCATCATCTCTACTCCTGTACTCCAAACAAAAAGTCAAGTGTGCAAGAATGTTACAGTGAACAATAGAGAGATCAGGCTGAGACTTGCTTCAGTAAGAGTTCCAGAAGAAAATTTTATTCGACCTTCAACTGCTGGGTAAACTCTCTTCATTCTCTGGAGGTAGCGGGAAACAACCTCAATGTCAGGCTCACCTGCAGAAACAAACAAACAAGTGTTCTCTGCATCTGCCAAGCTCTTAAACAAAATGTAAGAACTAGCCTAAATTCCAGTTTTAAAAAGCTCAAGAATCAAATTGTTTTCTACGGTTTGCCATTCTGAATCAGCATACATGACCTCTGGTGGTTTGTAGCCAGAATTTTTGGTAGCAACTTGTATTTTACAAACAAACAAGCAAATTATTTTTGTTTTGTCTGGCTTGTTTTGTTTTGAATTTGTTACAATGGTATTTTCCAGTCAGGTAGATTGAGATCATCAATGTTCACCTGTTTGGGGTACAGGGCTGTAGACCTGGCAAAGCTGTTGCTTACAATTTTCCAAATTTACTTTTTTTAGGAGAAGTTTCTAGTCTGGGCACTCCTTGAGTGCACACAAGGTGTTACATGGCTTTTCTACAGTGGGAGACCCTTTTCAGTCACTGCAGCCAACCTTGCAATGAGCCCCTTCTGATCCAAGCTCTTACAATCCTAAAGTGTAACCCTCCATCCTTACAATAATTACAGTTTTACCCTTCTGTTGTACCAAAAGACTTTACCAGAACCTTACAGGTTGTTCCCTTTCACTATTCCTTGTGATTTTTCTCAGTCTCATGGGTAGGGCTGATATTTTAAATCAAGTTTCACTGAAGTTGATTTAAAACACCAGTCCTGGCTGTGAGAATCAATTTTAAATTTAAACACCTGTAGAAACAAAAAATTAGCCTTAAGTAACAAAGTCCAAAAGGAAAATTTTTGGAGTAAAAGCATGCTTTCACCATGCACAAGCAAAACATACAAAATTAAACTTCCGCAAAAATGTAGATGGGCTCCTACAAGATTTCTTTTTTTAAAATAAAGCACTACACCCCTTTTGTCTTTTCAGAAATAATGGATTTTAGTCTCAATTTTCTTCCAAGTTTCCCTTCATCCTAAAAGATGAACAACATGAATTGTACAAACACAGACTTTCTAACACTTTGCATGCAGCTTTAGAGGACCTAAGCCAGCATTACAAAACACCTCTCTTTCACCTTTGTGGTGTGGGGTCTGTGGCACCACAGAGCCTCCAGACCTCCCAGGGTCCCTGGTTTTGGCTGGGCAGGCT
Organism: Polioptila caerulea; assembly: GCA_013397295.1. NCBI lineage: Eukaryota > Metazoa > Chordata > Aves > Passeriformes > Certhiidae > Polioptila > Polioptila caerulea. The sequence continues at coordinate 89,607 of VYXF01012378.1, read as the reverse complement.
AATTCCCTTAGAGTAGGTTGGCATCTTTCACCTCACCCTGTGTCATTCACCTGAGCTGCATGTCATTTAATAGTGGAGGTGCTGGATCTGTCTTTCCAAATACATCTATACAGTGTAAATTTAAGGTCTAATGAAAATAACACCTTTCTTTTTGATGCGCTGTTCAGTAATGAGCACAAATGCAAGGCAGTGTAAGAAGTACTCCCTGTGTTTGCTGCTATCCTGGTTTACCATAATCTCAGAACAGCTCTCTGAGCACTGCTGAATTGATAAAGGTGTTTCCCTTTGAAACTTTTGTGGTTTTAACTGAAAAAAATGGAGTTGCTGCCTACAACCAAATCTAGCAGTTCAGAGCTGTCAGAATAGAAGCAAATTTAATCATTGAGTAAAGACAAAAAGTCTGAAGTTTGTACTGTAGAAAAACCTTTTAAATTTTGGGAGTTGTTTTTCTGCTACCCTACTTAGTGCCCATACTTACCTGGACTGTATCCCCCCCTTACCTTTGCTGTATCCTAGATTTTTGTCTTTCAGCATACTGTAGCCATCTCCTCCAAATAACATATAGGATGGCAGAGTCACATTGTATATTTCATCCATCTGGAGTGGGACATAGGCTGGGACTCGGCAGGCTGTGCAAAGCACTTCTAAGCTAACAACTCTGCTTCCTGGGGCTCTGGAGAGATCATAGACCACGTGGATGCCTACAAAAATACACATTGGAATGCCACTTAGTGCAGTGCATGTAGGACACACAGGGCCAGAAGCAGCATTCTCCCTCATCTTCAGCTGGTTCTTGGCTTTACTTCCTGTGACCGAGAGTTGTATCGTTCTGAGTTACACCAGTTAGTGCCCTGTGTTCTTTCCACTCTTACTCAACTTCTGTGCAAGAACATTCAAGAGAAAATAAGAATTGCTGAAGCACCGTCCCACCTCATTTACTTATCTGATGTCTGTTCTCATCACTACTCCACAAAAGGAAATTACTAGTCATGGATTGGAATACTGCAAGATAAAAATACCTTCCCTTATTTCTGTAGTCACATGCTTTCTCTTTTCCCTGGCCTGCTGGCTGAAATGACTTTTTTTCAGGCCAGCCAGCCTAACTTGGTAGCGATTCTGGATAACAGGCACTATCCTGGAAAGGAAAGCCAGACCAGGGCTGTACGCTGCAGTGTCTCCTCACGTAGGAGAAGCAACATTTCTCATTGTGAGCCTTCCCTGATCAAGGCTGGGGAGAGCCAGGCCCCCAGAACAGCACTGCCAAGGATCTGCAGCTGAGGAAGCCACTAAAGGTCGTTCAAAGCACTGAGGCTCTTCCTGCCCTGGATCTTCCATCCTGGACCCTTTCCAGAGCTACTGGTTTTCTTCTTTCTCTGAAGAGGCAGCAAGAAGAGCTTGTTCCTGTTCTACCTTAGAGGAACCTAGGAACATGGGAACTTAACTGGTGAAAGTGTGAGACACTGTTTGTGTCTGTGGCATGTGAGGGGTCATGTCCTCAGGGCATATGGGATGAGAGGCTTGGAGGGAGGGAATGCATCAGCCCCTGCCCTTGAAGTTTAGCTCTTCTGCTAACTAAACAATAAAATCTGCATTAAATCACACACAGACCAGGAATAAACATGGCTGTAGCCTAGTACACATCTGGATAAACATACAGGCAGCTGCAATTAAAGATCTGAGGAGATTTTTAATATTAACTGTTCATCCATAAAATATTTAGAAATTCACTGGAGCAATTCTATAGCCCAATTGGACAAACTAAAACTATCATCAATCATTAAGAGAATTGCACAAAATTATTTTGATAAACCGAAATTCAGCACAGCTATCCAGTTTGGCATCTCAGGTAGGCTGCCAGTTAAGAACTAAAAAATGGAGTTTGTTGTAACTACTTCTGTGTTACAGCTATACTAAATTATATTTTCCTCTAGTTAATTGCAGTGTTAAACTGATGCCATTATAGGTTCAGGAAGTTTGGGAACACTGTCTGCTGAAGGGAACAGTGATGGCCTGTGTGCTGCAGTGGCTCAATTAAACATACACAGGATAAACAGCCTCTGCTGGCTGGCATGTGCGAGGCACGGGGCCAGGAGGGATGGCCACCTTGACATTCCATTCTTAAAAAAGGGCTTCCAGATGTAATAAGGTCAACAGGAGGGATGGCTGTTTTGGAAAACCAAGAAGAGGAAAGAAGAAAATATACCTCCAACCTGCAGAAGCTCTCCACTTCCTTTTCCATATCTCCTCACACTGTGCTCAAAAGCTTCTCTCAGTGTGGAGCCTTTTAACGTCACCATATCAAAACGACCTCCAAATGGCAAAACAGACAGCAAATCTTCCACAGTAATGCTACCTGGGGGAAAGAGACTTTGTTCACTTTTTGGTCTGGGTTTTTTTGTTGTTTTTCGTTTGTTTCTTTCTTTCTTCTTGCTATTGTTAACCGAATTATTTTAGAAATGTTTAACATCAAGTTTTTGACAAGGAACATGACAAATACAGTTCAAAAAAATGAGGACTAGTAAGGGTAAGAATCCTGTATATTGTCCCAAAGAACCTGCATCTTTTATCGTCCAGCAGGTATCAAGACCAATAAATCAGTTTGATGTAACTGCATGTATTGCTATTAGAACATAGCTACTAAAAGATGTGACAAACCAGCAGCTTAAGATGGAGAAACACAGCTCTTCATACTGCATCAGGCACTCTTCCCAGCTGATTGAGATTTACTCACATAGTCCTACAGAAAGACTTAGCTAAGCTGTTTGTTTTCAGGTTGTATTTATGTGGTATCAGGAAAATAAAAACTAAAACCTTAGCATTCAGAAAAACCCAGAATTTACTTACTCTACAGCAGACTACAGAAGGCTCACAGCAACCATACCAGATGACCCTGTACAGCAGGAGACCTTTCTTTGTTCCAAGGCAGCAAGGAGAGAGGGAAATTACAAAAAGCATTGTGTACAAACAATGCTAGAGACTTCTGTCAATGTCAGCCTGAGTGCAGTTCTGCTCAAATGATGGACAACCATTTGAGAAAGTTTGAAATCACTTCTAAACATTGTGCAAACCCCATCAAAACAAGCCCATACCTAGAAGTGTTCAGGCTGGCATAACTTGATTCCTTCTTTCTGATGGAGTTGTCACTCAGCTGGTGATTTTACATACCATTAGTGCTCTGCTCATCGATGGGTGACCGTATCCCACCTCCGTTCAGGATGCACATTGAAACGTGGTTCCATTTCTTTCTATCCGGACGCCCGACATTCTCATAAAGCTACCAAAGGAAAGTGTTTAAACACATTTTATCTTCACTTATTATAGGCTCTGGAAATTTACACCAACAATAATCTGACACTGAAAAGAGACAGAAAGGGTTCATATTTTTTTGACATTATCTTCAGCCCCATTGTAAAATACTTAGCTATTAAAAAACCCAAACAAGTATTTTGCTTTTAAATATTCTTAACATGAAAAATATTTGCCTTTTACTGTAATGAACTCTCGGGCTCTGCCTTAGTCTGTGTGTCTATGGCATGGCCAAGGCAGGCCTGCTGAACAAAGGAAAAGTGATTTTTTCTTTCAATGACTATGATAAAGACAAATGATTTAAGCATATTTGGGGAACTGAGAAGTGAAGAGGACCTTAAACACTGTTCATTAAAATCTCTTAGGAAAAGCATAAACTAATAATTTTGCAGGGTATTAAGTTTTTTCAGCCTCTCTGTGGTTGGTTTTTAATATTTGGAATGGTCTTGGGTAACTAGAAAAATGTAGAACAGTGGAAGAACAGTAAACAGGCATACTAGATCAGAAAGTCTACTCTGCACAGCAGTGTGTCCCCAGCAGTTCAGTGGTGAGGCTCTGACAAAATGCAAGGACAGGAGAATATTTGCTTGTGACTCCCTTAGTAAAGAAAATGGAGACTGGATATTTACTCAGTTGCATAACGATGATAAGACTCCAGTGTTAATCCTCAGAAATAACTGAGTGGAATGGGAAAAGGCTGAAATGACCGAGGAAAATAGAAAGGATGGACTGGTTTTTCCATACAGGAATGACTATGGTCATAACTCTTCAGTCTCATAGAGAGAAGTACAGGAAGCACATGACAGAAGCCTATAAAATGAAGAAGGGCATGTGGAGGCTGGGTAGGAATTTGTGTTTTTTCTCATTTCAACAATGATAAAAACCTAAAAGATTCAGAGAGGGGTGATGAGGATGGTCAAAGACACAGAACACTTCTGAATGTAGAATAGAATGATGATGTAGGCTTGGACTATCTGACCTGGCAAAGAGAGAATGGAAGGAAATATTCAAGAAGGCTATAAAGGTGTGATGGTGGATGGAGAGCAAGTGTTCCAGAGCAAGGACCACCTGACCTCTAGCAGTTATGCAGAACTGCTGGTGGGGAGCAGTGAGCTGCACACTGACAAGACCAGTGTCTCTGCAGGATGTGCAAGTCCATGGTGGAATGCCCTCCCACTGGCTGCTGGGAAGGCTGGAGGCAGGCAAAGGACAGTGGAGCTGCTCTGCAGGAGCTGATCCCACTGTCTCCCTCCCCTTCTCCCCTGTTGTTTCCTGCCTTCTCCCCATGTTCCAGTTGGGCCAATAAATGTCAGGAGAGCACTTCTGCCAGGGGAATGCCTGAGCTGCAAGCTGGTGAGAGACACGGGCAGATCTGAGTACAGCAGCTCCACAGGCTTGTCCAGGAGCCTCCCCTGCCATCCCCTCACTCTGTCATTCTTGGAGACACAACTTTGGGATGAATGATCCTGTCTTCTCTTCCAGGTGGGTCACTTCTCTGCTGCACCCTCTGTGTGCAGTGTTTGTGACCTCTGACTTGCAGCTGTGCAAATGCTTTGTGCCTCCAGCTTAGTCATGAAAGTTACACCCTGAGGCCAGACCCATGCTTCCATGCTTAGGTTTTTAACTCATGATCAAAGGATTGCAACTTCCCAGCCCTGAGCTGAGGCAGCTTAAAAGAGGAGCTCACATAGTGCTGTTATCAATTTCACTGTCTTCTCATATCTGAGTCCCTTTAAAGTTGTAAAATGCCATCTAGGCTTGTCAACCTTTTATTCCAAGGTTTTGGGCTACTGGTTGAGATGCATCACTGAACTAAGTGGACCTCCGTTTTGATTCAGCACAGACATTCAATCAGTCTTCTGCAATTCTCAATCTCCATTTCTCAGGACAACTCTAAATATTAAAGCTTGTGGAACAGCTAGGTCTATTTTTTACCTTTATACCTCTGACCACATGTCAGCAGACAGGAAACCAGGTATAGAACTGGTAAGACAATGTGAAGAGAGAAATCTGTGTATCTACGGATGACTGCAGGTGATTGTCTAGAGACATTGATTGAAATAAAGTAGAATTTGAACCCCCTAAGAAAAAATGTATAGCAAGAAAATCTACAGACTTCTGAATGATTGCAGGGTTACTTTCTTTAAGCTTGAAAAGTGCCAAAGCATTTGTTCATATTTTTGCAAATAAAGATATTAAAAAGTCTAGCAGAAAAAAATAGCAAGATGCTGCAATTCTAGGAGAATAGTATGCAGAATTCCCAAACATTAATCTGATTTGAAAATTAGCCCATGAACTAGAGAATTGTTTTAAGGACTACAATAAGAGATAAACAGCTTTGGGGACACATCTAAGTGAAAACATGATTATTAATTGTCCCTTAACTTTCCCTTCCTGGGAAGGTTAATTTTCTGCAAACGGTCACATTAGTGAATGTTCTTCCCTGAAACACTTAAATGAAACGGTGCTGCTGCAGGGCAGTAAAACAGTCAAACTCAGGAAGTTTAAAAACTGGGAGTGACTTCTTGTAAAAGGACTTTTCTGGAGTTATGTGACTGTTAAAGCCCAGTAGTGCCTGTCAGAACACAGCAGGGACTGGTGGCTCCTTCTGGGCTGCGGTGTTGTGTGCCCAGCTGGGTGCATGGCCTTTCCCACCCTCTCCTTGCTTCAGCTGGCACCTTTTGGGCTCTTCAGGGGGACAATTCTTGTCAGTAGCTTGACAGAAAATTACCCAGATTTGTTTTCTGTGCCAGTGCACTGCAACGACAGCAAAGCCCAGTGAGTACTGAGAGGACAGAGGGTGACTGCTGTGAGCAGGGGCCAATAGCAGGAGAGGGGCAGGGGAGCTGGGCTCTCCTCCTTGCTGGGCTCTTAGATCAGACTGCCATGTCCCTTAAAAGTGCAGCCTCAAAGCCAGCTGAGAAAAAGCTGTTCTCTCTCTGAGGCTATGCACAAAGAATAAACTGCTGCTTACTCTCTGTAGCAACATTCCTTACAGCCTCGTTTCTGCCGGGTCTTTCTAGGGACACACTGGGTATTGCACTGTTGAAAAACTGCCACAGAGACCATGTGCTGATAGTTTGGATCTGGATAGCTCTGGAGTAACCCTTAGATGTCATTGCCACCTGTAGTGGTGAAAGCACCTTACCATAGCATCACAAAGCAAATTTCCCATGTTACACTCTTGGAAACGGCATGCTTGGCTTGTACCATTCAGGTAAACACTAGTTTTCCCAATCTCTTCAGAATAATTCCCCAGGTTTTGTCTCCATTTTTCCACTTCTTCCTTAATGTGCTCATCTGTAAAGTAATATAAAAGTGCAAAATAAGCATCACATGTATCTCATATTAATGACAATTCAATGAATACAAACCTTAGGAAAAGAAAAAGGTGTTCATGATTCTAAAAGGTTACACTATTCCCAAAAGCTTCTCAAGCAACATGGCAACCACATTCACTTCAAATAAAGCCTGTAAGGGGAGAAGGCAGGACAGGACAATCAAGGGTATAAGCTAGTCCTGTGCCACAGCAAGGTTACCTCCTCTGTACTTTTGCCCAGTCCTATTCTAACCTCTGATTGATGAGGTTTCTAGTACCTACCTTGACAAGTGAGAGAATTTTTAAAATGTGAGAATGGTCTTTGATGTAATTTTGTTGTTGTTCTTGTTGTTTGTAATTTCCCCCCTCTAATGTTGGGCTAAAAGGAAAAATAGCTCAAATATCAATGTCAAGGAATAAACCCTTTATAGAAATGAATTCTCTATGCACATCTGTCTCTCAGGTGAAAATGTAATTATTTCAGAAAAAAACCAAAGATACTTGTATATGCAGACAGATGTTACAACTATTTTATATCAGCTACTAGTTTGAATCCATTTGCTCACACCTATCAGCAAGAACAACATGTATAAAATTAAACCACCAATGTACCTGAATTTTAAGTGTTACTGACTTCAGAGGGAGAATGTAAAGTTTCATTACATCATCTCACTACATTAATAGGTCACCAAGAATAACACGGTAAATATCTATGAAAAAATCATTTTTAAAGGATTTGTTTTACAAATACTCAGGTAGAACCTAGAAAGTCTTGATAAAAGCTCAGAACTTAATACAGCAAGCATTGGAAAAGAAACAGAGATTAGAAAACCAGCCCTGGCTAATTACAGAGCTGACAAAAAAACTGTTAACAGAGATGGAGCTACAAAGAAAAAGTGACAGAGAGACTCTCCTCCTCCCATTTCTTTAAATGTTTCAGAGTTAAAACACAGGCTGCCAAGAAGAACCCATAGGTTTGTATATTATATTTGCACATTGGCAGAGTAGTTGGCAGGGTACTTCAAAATTTTCCTGGAACATTTCCACTTTCCTATATTGCTCTAAACTCTGTTCTGAAGAAACCAGCCTCTGGCAAAACTGTAAATTAGCCCTCATAATCTTTTAAGTCACAATTACAGGACTAGCTAAAACAGGTTCTACAAAGGGGTAAGGTATTGTATCACCTGAATTCTTACAAAAGGACTTTCAGGGATTTTAAATGGATAAAAGCACACTCTGAATGCATGCATATTCAACTGTAACACAGGCTGAACCCTACACTGAAGAGAACAGCAAGCTCAGAAAGATAGATGAATTCTTATTCAGACATTGTATTTAACATGACAAGACTTGAATTGTAGCAGAGTGCTGCAGGCAAACTCGAGTGCCTAGTTCACATACCTTCAGGAATACTGCTGTCCAGCAGAATGGGGTTTCCAACTGCTTCAACCACATTTCCTTTCTTGTCAAATGTAACATTTAAATAACCAAGATATTTGCCATAAGCGTAGGCTTGTACCACTGGCACCTTCCTCCCATCATCTGAGTCAACCATGAATGGATATGGGCCAGCTGGCAGTTCAGTAGAGGGTGGGGTGCCTGCACAGAACAAGCATAAAAAGTGGGTCTTCAGCTCATGTGACCTTCAAGGAGTTACTACAGTGACATTTCAAATGTTTCCCAGCCTTAAAAAACCCAGATGAGATAGAAACAGCCATGGTTGTATTGGACAAGCAGCACACATTTGATTGTTCAGTTTTCTCATGAGACACAATGCTGTTTTCAGGACACAAACTCCAATAACTGCCGCAGTGTTTTTTAAGTTATGACAGCACACTCTGTCATGACATCACATCACAACAGCAACAAAGCAACTTTTCATTCCAGTTATTGCAATCTAAACCCCTCAGCAATGCAAACACACCAGCCACTGGGTGAAAAGTTTATTGTTGAGCCTTCAAACACATTATTCTGCATCAGATAGAAAATAAGAATCTAGAATCTTAGTAAAACATATATCAGACTTCTTGATCTGAAAAAGTCTAGCACATTTTTACTGTTAATAAGCAGATAGAATACCCAAAAAGAGTTCTGTGACTCTGTATATAGAGAAAGCTGATTTTTTTTCTCACTATACCAAACAACCTCCAAAATTTCAGACAGACTGCAAATCCTTTGCAAAGCCAAACTTCATTAGTATTAAAGTTGTGTGGTCATGGATTTAAAACTCCTATCAACCTGCAAAGTCTGAAAGGTGACTAGAGGTAGGACTTGGAAACAGATTAGGGCAAGGCACTGGCAGAAAAAAAAAGATAGCTCAATTGGCATAGGCTACCACAGGATTCAGAAACTACAGGGGGGCAGAAAATGGCAAAGAAAACTGGAACTGGGCAGCACAGCTCCTGCCTGAAGGGAACCAGCCTTCTCTGTGTCTCCTTGACATTATCTGAGCAGTGACAACATTGAGCAGTATCTCTCCCTGCTGCTATTCCTGTCATTATTTCTGCCCCACTGTCACACCAAGGCTGGGTAGCTCCAAGAGCCATCACGTGCTGTGTGACAGAGCTCCCTCTGAGCCTGCTCCTTACTCCTGTCCCAAAGGCAGGGGCACAGGGGAGCACAGGCAGAGGATGTGGCTCCAGAGGAAAGCAGCCTCTTCACTTCCACTGCTCACAGAACAACTTGTTTCCTTCCATTTACAGTTGTTTACGTAATATTAAATCCTAGGATAAGTAGTATGATAAATATTCCTTCTAGAACTCCTATACGACTCGTATTCCTCTCTAATCCTGGCTATTTCTCTAGGGAGAAGAGCTGCAACAAACTGCAAACTGAACCAAACTTGCCACAGAACTAGCTTTTCTACTTTCATTCAGGCCAACAGAATTGTTTTCTTGGACTGCTACCTAACTATTCATTTATTTGGGGAAGAATTTAAGAAATCCTGTAGTTAATGAGGACTCTCCAGGATTTATGCATGCAAAAGTGGCTTTGGGGTTTTGTGAACTGAAAAAGGAATCAGTTTTGATTTTTTGTCCTACTTTAGTCCCCAAATGAACAGAGCATTAGAAAGATAAAATTATTCTTTCTAGGCATTATTTCAGTTTATATCAGCTGTGTGTAGTTAAGTGCTTGTCCAGAGTCTTATTCATTTCTTTCTTTCCAACAAAATATTTTCTGATACTGATACTTCCTTGCAGGACTAAGTAGCACTATGACATCTTTCCCTTGTAAGATAGAGGTGTTCCTTCTGAAATGCAAAGACTATTCAGTGCATCTTACCCCAAAGAGCACAGCACTAGAATTCATGCTCAGTCAAGGCATGAGATGTTGTTTAATTACAAATGCACAAACTCATACTGGGTGACTGAAAAACAAGTAGCACTTGCCTATTTCTTACCCTGTTTTAGCCAACACACTACATTTTCAGAACATCAGTTCTGGTGAAAAACAGGAATAAAACTGCTCTAACCCAAAACTACCACTGCTGCTTGACTCAGTTCTACAAACCAAATGCACACCTGAACAAGTCAGGACAATACTTGCCTTATAACCTGTGGATTAACCGGAAATTGGCAAATATCTTAGAGACAGGTTGGACTAGTCCAAGATTAAAGCCACTAAATTTCTCTGTGGAGATGTCTTCAAGAGCAGTATGTCTCTAAAGCCCCATGTCAGAACAGGCTGAACAGCTCATACATCTCCACTTAGACGGAGCTGAAACATTCTCCCAGATTTTTCTGCCAGTTATTGATTACACCTCTTGATTTAGAGAGCTTATAAGCTTAATATATGCATTGAGACATGTAGAAAGACACTTGAAATCAGATGTTTTGCTCTGAAATGAAATCACCTGCACAGACGTGGCTCTTTCTCTGGGAATGTTGACTGCTGGCTTTGACTCAGCAGAGCATGGTTCACAAATGCACTCCTGATGCTCCTGTATGGGTGAGCATGTGCTTCACAGCACTTGAGATAAAAACTATATGCTCACACCACATTCTGTCAAAAATTGTATTTTGCCTAAATAATTTGATGTATCTCCCCCAGACATTACTTTGTTATTTTTCTCACCTTGCCAGTATTAATAAAAAAGTAAGACAGTTTTGTTTTAGCAAAAGAGTAGAGCCCTTGGGAAAGGGACCAGAACTCATTCCCAGCTGAGATTTTTAACCGGAAGGCTGCAGAATCTCCTGCAGTGTGCTCTCTCTGGCCTTGTGAATCTTGGACAGCTTCAAATGGAGACGGGTGGAACAGCTTGACACAATCTAGTCTGACAGCAGGGTACTCTCTGGGATGACTAGAGGTGTGCTTGCAAACTCCTGCAGATCTAGACAAGATATGAACTCAGATGTCTCAGCTCCTGCAGCACTTCACATCATGATTCGAAACTGTGATACCTGACACGTCTTTGGATCACACCCAAAAAGGAATTTTGGCTACTACGGCTGCTACTATGAGGCACAAACTCTCTAGAGGCATTGGCCAACAAGACTGTGCCAATATGGATTCCACTGTGTAAATCCATTATGAATGCACATTTTGAATATGGAATCCATCCTTGTTTTTCCCATCTCAAAAATAATTCAATAAAATTGCAGGCTGCACCCCAAGACAAGACCAAGGTCTCTGTGGGCTGTGCAGGTCAGTGTTGGAAGGCCCTGCTATACAGGCTGTCGTGGGAGTTGAAGGTAGTCAAGAGGAGATGGAGCCAGTAAATATCAAGATACCACTTCTGGCTTGGGGAGTCCCTGAGCTGCAAGCTGGTGGGAAACATGGGCAGATCTGAGTAAAGTGTCTCCAGAGGCTCATCCAGCCCCCTCTACCATCCCCCCTGGTCACTCTTAGACACATGGTATTGGGATGGTCCATCTTGTTTGTTCCAGTTTGACTACTCCTCTGCTGCACCCCTATGCAGTGTTTGTGAGCTCTGACTTGTAGGTAGGTGTGTAAATGCTTTGTGCCTCCAGATTAGTCATCAAAGTTATTCCCTGAGGCCAAATTCAAGAGATATTCTGATCTGCTCAGTGTTAACTGTGGCATGCAATTGTTTCTTTTTAACAAGTGAGATGACAAAAGGTAAGAGTTCAGATAAGACAAAAAAGGCATGAGAAAGGGAGAGATGAATACTAGAGGAGAGGATGACAGAGAGTGCAAACCTTTTAAGTGGTCAAGTTCCTAGGGCAGGGTACATAATGTTATCCCTATGACTAGGGCACATGGGAAACTTTTCTAAAAATTACAGAAAGTTCCCATTAGAGTCTCAACCAGCTATTAAAGTTTCTGCTAAATTTAAAGAACTTAAAAAATTCAATCAAACAGAACAACAACCAAGCCTCTCTTTTACTTGTGTCCTTACACTCTAGAGAAGCTGCTGATGGTAGGTGTTGCCTCAAGCAGCATTACTGCAGGAGAAAACAGATCAGCAATGTTTATCTCTGAAATGACATCTGCCTCTAGAGAAAAGAAGAATAAAGTCAGAGATTAAAAGAGGCATGGAAATAAACAGATGAAACTTGGGGAAAGTATTTTAATGGCAGGCTACATGGAGACCTATGAATATAGGATCAGATTACAGAGAAAAACAACACCAGTAGCAGTTTTGAAGTCTTCTGTGATTGATTTTTCTGGTTAAGTCATATACATGTTTAAAAGTAGACAACTAATTTACTCTTTTATAGGCGTGAGCTTGAAAGGAGAACAGAAAGCTTAGCAGTAATTTACTGGTATTACTACCTTTGTTCCTCTTCCCCACTTTGTATAGGTTACCTTGAACATCCACAGCATTATGGAACCTCTCAGTGAGTTGTGGTATTTGGTGTGCACAGGCTGTTTTGAATTGGTTTCTTCCATGGACGTTATGAACGTGTACCAGCTATGGACCTGGCTGAGTGCAGCCAGCAGTAAACTATACTGGTGAAAGTTCTCTGAATTTAAAGACAAACAGTTTCAGCTTAGCTTTACAAGCAACATTCTAGTAAGAAGTAAAATACCTGTGTAGAGAAATGTGTTTGTATGTCCTCCGATCACAACATCCACTCCTTTCACTTTTTGGGCAATATTTTTGTCCACGGTAAAACCAGAATGTCCTAGTGCAATTATTTTGTTCACTCCCATAGCAGTAAGATTATTCACTTGCAGTTGAAGTGCTTCAATTTCATCTTCAAAGGTAACATCATCCCCTTAAAAAAGAAAATAAAAGAATTGACTTACAAAGTACCTTAATTGCTAGTTAAAAATAAAGACGTCAGATATTAGTTTGTTTAATTAAAAGGACTTTGAATGGCAGTGCCTTTCAAATATCTTTAGCTGGTTCAAGCTCTTGATCTGAGCTTCTTCTTCAGTCTCTCAGGAACTACTCTGTGCTTAGACAAATATGTTTCTGCAACAACCTGTATGTACTCGCCTACACTAAAAAAAGTTAAAATTCTGTAAAATAATTCAGTGACATGAATAGTAGGATAAAAAATTGAATGGCATTTATTATTTAAATAGAGAAATGAAACTAAATGTGTCAGGGTTTGCATACACTTGTATTCTATTACAAAGGTTTTTTTTCTTCCCTAACTGTATTTCTTTGAGATTGTCTATCTTTTCTCAAGTTAAATCTCCCTTTTTACTGCACATTCATCTTGTTCTTTCCTTTATCCCCCCTCCCCAAGGCTTTAAACAGTTTAAATAGCTTCTTCAAAGTCCTCCATTAAACTCTGAATTGCCTTTTTTTACAAATTATCTTGCCTAATGTGGACCACTCCCAGTGATACCAATACAGCACAGCACACACCTGAGTTACCATCCTGAAAAAACATAAAGTCTGGAAAGGAGAAATCTTTTCTTGACAAGGATATTGGGAAACTGACAATATTTCTGCAAATTTTCTGTGCCTGCTGAAATTATTCTAACATGGCAAATAGTTACATGAACACTAGAATAACAGGCATTTTTATCCTGAGCACAGTGGTGTGGGTTGCACAAAAGGACTTCCTATGTAAGAAGATAATTTCTCTGACAAAGTTTTAAGAATAGAGTTTAAGGGCAGATTCAACCAACTGCAAACTTAAGACATTCTGGTGAAGACAGCAGAGTGACTTTCCTACCAGTTCCTCCTCTACCTAATTCCTCACCTTCCTGCAGAGTTTTTTGATCAAATAATTTTGAAATATGCCATTAAAGTAAAAAGATTTACGTTATTTCATAACAAAGGGAGGAGTTAAACGAATTCACAATCCACTGCAAAATGTTTCAGGAAATGAGAAGGAAGCTGCTACAATGGAAGAGATAAAAGAGGGTTACATAAATTGGTTCAGCACCCCACCCATTGAATAGTTCTGTTGGTGCCAGAGGGGATCTCTGTACTGCACGTTGCAGAGTGAATTGTGCAGTGCATCCCCACAGCTTCTTCCTGTGGACCTCTTCTCAGAATCAAAGAGTCAGAAGCTAATTGAGGTTGGAAGAGATCTCCAAGAGCCATGTAGTCCAAAACCCACTCAAGGCAGGAACTGAAGGCCAAATGAGGATGCTCAGGGTCTAGTCTGAGCTGGCTGAAATTCCAGTGTCTCTGGCCAACCCATTTCACAGCTTAACCATGATTACCATGAAAAATTTTTTCCTTAAGTCCCACTATAATTTCCTTTGTTACTGCTTGAGCCCATTGTTTCTTGGCCTTTCTCTTCCCCTCTGAGAAGTGCCCCTGTCTTCTCTATAAATTCCCTACACGGGTGAAAGATTGCACTTAGTTCCCTCTTAGCCTTCTTCTCTAGGCTGAAGGAAGCCACTGGCTTCAGCCCCTCTGCACATCCTTGCTTTGACAGCAGCTGGGCCTGGAGCAGAGCTGCTGGCAGAAAGGGAAGTGCAAGAATTGATCCCTGAGCACAGGCTCTTCACATACTCCCCTCACCACCATGGACCAGCTGCGCCCCAGGGGTTTGGGGACCAGTTCTGCAAAGAGAGTTCAGCTCTTGAAACAAAGAGCAGGAACGAGCCACTGACGAGCTGTGCCAGCATGCAGGTGCCTGTGGGCTAACTTCTCCCATGGCCAGTAGCCAGGTGGTCCATGGCAGCCAGACTCTCCCAATCAGCACCAACTCTGTTATCCCTCTACGCCACTGCAGCCCACAAATGCGCCGTACATTGAAGACACAGTATTAGTCTTCAGCCCACAGAATCATAGAATCCTTTAGGCTGGAAAATCCCTCTAAGATCACAGAGTTCAACCATTAACCCAGCACTGCCAAGTCCACCACTAAACTGTGTCCCTAAGTGCCACCTCCAGGGATGGTGACTCCAGAACTTCCCTGGGCAGTCTGTTCCAGTGCTTGACAACCCTTTCCAAGAAGAATTATTTTCAAAAACTCCAACGTAAACCTCCCCTGGCAAAACTCTGGGGGCATTTCCTCTTGACCTGTCACTTGTTACTTAGGAGAAGGATTCTGTTCCCCACATTGCTACACCCTTCTTTCAGGTACTTGTAGAGAAAAGGTATCAAAACAAACCAACCCACTTTCATAATGAAGGTAAAAATAAGGCCATGCAGGTAAGCCCACCCCTTTCCCAAGACTGTTATGCCAGGACAGGCAGACTCCAGGGCTCGAGTGGGTCCCCCCACAGCCAAAAGGCCCACCCACTGATCTCCTGTTGTCTGCCTTGCCCTCAGAAAGGGAATTCTGTCAGGGGCTGCAGGGGTTGCTTTCACCCCTTCTCCATGGCCCAGCCATGGCATTGCACACAGCTTTGCACCCTCATCACCTGAGCATCTGAAGTAGTGGAGACGAAATGGGCCAGCAGGTTTGAAAGTTATACAGTGGGGAACTGCAGGAGCAATTACACAGGTTCAATTCTCTAAGAAACCAGGCAAAAAGCAATTTACTGCTTAGCACTCCTCTGGGCATTTTTCAAAACAATCTGAATCAAAATGACTAACTTATTCCTCATGTCAATATTTCACTTCTCTTTCAAGGTATTAGGCTGATGTGGCCTCTTCTTCTCTTTTTAGATGAGGCAGAGTTTCAGAAAAAACAGCCAAACTGTTACAACCAAGCAAGGGAAAAGAACTGTCTGCCTGTTAAAAATATTATGCAAGATAGCCAGAATAAAGTGGAATGCATGTAATTTAAAGTTCCATTTTAGAAAACTGCCAAGTTGATAGTTTTAGTAAATATTTTTCTGCCTGTAGGGTTACAGAGTAAGTAGGTTTGGATTGACACCTTAAACAAAAGTACAGTGGACCAAACAACACTACAGAACTAAAGTAAATGGGCTGGAACCATCAAATACTAGAAAGGTGGCCTTGTGATTATCAGTTCAAAGTAAATACACAGATAACTGTGTCTATGTGCCAAGTTATGAGCAACTCTTTTAGGACATGGAAAAACTGCTGGGCACTCAACTGAGGTAGTTGTACATAGCAAAACAGAGAACTCTAGAAAAACTGCCAACTGGCTGTAATCTATAACTGGCTGAAATCTAAAAACAAATCTATAAACCCCATCCCTATGGTTTCCAAACAGTACCTTCAGCAGAGATTAGNGGCTGAAATCTAAAAACAAATCTATAAACCCCATCCCTACGGTTTCCAAACAGTGACATTAACAGTACCTTCAGCAGAGATTACTTGGTCTCTCCCAATGGAAACACTGAGATTTAAGGACTTTATACTCTGTTCAAGTCTTTTGATAATCTTTTTTAAGTAGACTATGAAAAGTACAAGTTGCAATTTCCTAGCTGGGTGGAAGTTACTGAGATTTAACAATAGAAGAAATCACACTCACAAAGTACTTCCACAGAAGGCAGTAATGTAGGAATTCATGTTTCAGCATTCTCAAGCTTCCTGTTTGCCTTGAGAATGCCCTAGGAGTGTAGAGCATGCCAAAGCACACAGAGGCAGAGAAAACGGAATCATCTGGAAGAAATTTGTAGAGATAAGGAAGGTGCTGAATTTAAAATCCACAAGGCCCCTTGTTAATTGAATATAAGGAACTAGGTTGATAATTATCTAGCCACCGACCCATGTCTGCCATGATTTCACCAGTCTGAAGGATTGCTTGGTCATGGGCAATATATAGTCACTGAATTATCTTAATGTGTCCTGAGTTCACATTTTCAAAGCTTCTAAGTGTTCCACCACACACCAAGAAGGCAAAGTAGAAAACTATAAAAACTATAAATGTTGCTGTTAGAATTTGCTCTGCTTTTTGCTCAGTTACACTGTGGGATATACTTCCTTGGGGATGCTTCAGCTCCATCTGTGGAGCTAACAAGACTTCCCTTCTAACACTGATCTTTTATTTAACTGTGGTCTCTTACAATGTCTCAGCATACTGAGGCATTGGATATGATGCCTAAATGTTATTGGAAATATATTCAAATGCTTCAAAGAATCATTCCAGCACTATCTGGATTTTCACCTTGTATATTTATTTGCAAGAAAGTTACTTTGATGATCTTGCTGCCCCAACACAGGTGTTTGGAAGAAGAGTGGCAGCAGATTTTATTAATCTCTAATGGAGGACAATATTGACTGTTATTATTCAAACTTAGCATGACTTCTGATGATATCTACCCTCACACACCCAGGCACAGGTAAAATTCTATTGCCTACACAAAATTTTCTTTTCTGCTGGGGGGAAAAAAGACAAGAATCCAAACCACATCACTGAAAAATAGAAGTGAGATCAATAAGTCTATTCAGACCTCAGACGTCCATTTCTTGACAGGTTAAACATATAAATCAAGAAGGAATAGTTTTCTATTTTAATACTTCCTCAAAGTGTTGAATATTCCTTTTGTCAGGAGAACAATGCACTATTTCTGTATTACTAAGCAATAGAAAGAGAAATAATAATATGAAGTCCCCTTTCAATGTGAAAGTGTTTTAAACCAGTCCTTAGAGCACCCCTAACTGCCAAAGCCAGGGAAGAAACTCTGTGTTACACGCAGGCTGAACTCTGAGCGGGCAGTGACTCATATCTCCTACAACTGATTTAAATGTGTTTCTCATTCCAGTAGACCATTTTATTTTACTAAAAAACCCAAACCCAAACAAAACCCTCATCAAACAAAACCCCCTGAAACACTGGAAAAAATAGGCAGAAATTGAGAAACCTTTTTCCTCATCAATTCTAATTTTACTCATGAATGAAGCAATTGTGGTAAAAGCTGAATGGGTGTTCCTTCTGTAGTCTAATTTCTGCAAATATTTTGAGAGGCTAAAAACATCTTGGGCAACTTTTGCTTCAAAAACAAGTATCAACTTCTCCTTGTTTTTGGGCATGGAGGCAACCAAGAACAAAATTTCAACACACAGAGAAATGTCAGACTTCACGCTAGAGACAAGTTGTATTCATGTTTTAACTTTAGTTTAAATGGATAAATAACAATAAAATGTCATGGACTATAACTTTAAAAACCCAAAAAAGAAAAAAAAAGCCCAATGGCCCCTGAGCTCTCCTGCAATCTCACTGACTTTCTGATATTCTTAGATATGGTCCAGACCTGTATGAAAGAGGGTTTTAAATTTAGCAAGCCTTTTTAAGGTTAAAAATCAGGCGGAGTTGAGTAATAACAAGTAAATGCCAATAAAACAACAGACTTCCCACTTTTCAGCTGAAAACATTCATCTTTGGATTTAAAAAAGTAGGCATATAACAAAATTGTAACAAAGGACATAAACTTACATACCAAAGAAAACATACCTGGCTGTGAAAGAAAAGAAGTTTCCTTCGTAGTGTAGCCAACAATTCCAACTGATTCTGAGTCAAAATGAACTATTTTAAAGGGATGAACATATTTCATCATTTCGTTTGCTAATGGAGTTTTCCCTTTAATATTTGCACTCAGGACTGTAAAATTTGCATTTTTAAGAAGAGGATCCAATAATCCACTCACACCTTCATCAAACTCATGGTTACCCAAAGCCTGCAAAAAGAAAGAAGGAAATATCAGGCCCTACCTCAAATATTCAATGTAAATAGTCTCACAAATTATATATATGATATATTTGAGAAAACAAAGTCTATGTTGTATGCAAGAAAACTCTAACTTGTCTAAACCAACACATTCCTGTTTCTCATGAACACAAGGGGTTATTTTTCTTTTTATATGTAGGTTTTTGTTTTTCAGACTCTCTCACATCAATACAGGTGTGAAAGTCAAGATCCAAAACCTGTTTGTGACCGTGTACCAGATCAAAACCCACTTGTTTTACATCCTGCAGCTCTAAAAAATAGGATTAACAATAACCACAAAGAAAAACACATATTTTGTGTACAGAAAATATGTAGTTTGAATACTGAAGAAAACAAATATTGTCATTGATATTTAGCATTTTCTTGAAATAAAAAGTGCATTTTAAGTGCTTTGTGCTTGGATTGCAGTTTTAAAAACATATTTATGTTGCACTTAGTAAAGATGTTTCTGTGCTTTAACATGCAACAAGATATAATTTTCTATCCGCCATCAATATCATTGCTTGCCTATGGAAGATCCAATGTTTATCAGTTAGGGAGAATCCCCAGAGCCAATCCACAGTGGGTGTGTGCACACAGGGGTGTCAAGACTGCTGCAAAAAATGAGCAGTCCAGTTTATTTATTAGCAAGGTATATTAGTATACTTAGTATACTTATTAGTATACTAAGTACTTATTAGTATACCACCCAGATGAGAAAGTCTAGCTTTTTCCAGGCTGGTTAAGGACTTATCTCGAGGGAAACTTCTCCTACCTGCCCCATTTTTGTGCTCAGCCTAAGTTGCCACATGCCTGTGCCTGCAGGTTTGGTGATAAACCAGCGAAACCTCTGTAGATGGCATTTTGCAGAAGCACAATACATGCAAGGACTTTTTAGCATATTTATGTGTTAGGTAAGGAAAAGGTGTAGCCACAGGAACACAATAATTGTGTAACCTGGTACATAATAAGTTCATACGAGGTTTCAGGTTGCAGCTGGAGCAAAGCACGTAAGAGATATCAAAGCCAATGGGAGAACTCTTCCAGGCAAAAGTGTGCTCTTAATTTCATTCTGAGATTAAATGGGGAAAGCTGCATTCATCATCTCAGAAGCCTTATGTACCCTTCTGTTGTACTTAAACAACCCACACTCCCAGCTGTGCTTGCCCCAACTTTTATTCTCCAAATGGATGTTCTAAACCTGACCACGTTCCAAACCAAGCAGGACCTTGAAGCCACCACAGCTTTGGGAGCTCAGTATTTCAATCAATTGATCAGCAGTGTCTTTCTTTCAGGACAGACAAAGATTCCTGACTCCTTTTATCCTCACAGGCACGTAGTGAATTGCTCTGTGGAAATTCCAGGATATCAGCAGTAACTTGCATTGGAAATCAGCTGCTCCTGCTGACACTGGTGAGAGCACTACTCACACCCCTGGGAAGGAGCCAAATTGTTTGTGTGCTGCTGCAGCGCTTTTCCAAAAGAACTAAGAGCTATCTTTAAAAAATCCTGACTTGGAAAGACACAATGCACTCCAACTATGTTCCACTTCTAACTGTATTCTAATTGCAATCTAATTTGCTGTAAAAAAATACTAATAAAGAGAAAAGAAAACATTCATCTTGATGCTGTCTGAATGTTATGAAAAGATATCTATGGACTGGTAGAGTACATCAGAATGGTAAAAGCTCTTTCCTTTAGGCTGGTGCACATGCTTTCTGTTCCTCCTAAACACGCAATTAAACCCCAGTCAAAAAGGTTGCAAACGAAATAAGAAATTGAATGGCATGTAACTGCCACCAGCTTGTTGGGAGAAAAAAACCCCAAATCCTAACCCAACCAACCAGTTAGGAAAGATCGTTTCTTTTGTCTTTGTGTCTTGCATTTGGTTTATTTCATGTTGTCCATTAGGACACTAGGTTTAATCAAAACTTTTTGCATATTGTGGGAGGTCACAAAGTGATTAATGAGAAATCACTGGTGGCCAATAATATAGTTTTACTTTTGATGCTACCCCTCCTCTGAGGAGGAAGATGTGGACCATTTCGGGTTCCTATACTCCACAACACCCAGAGCTCCTGGGACTCTGCACCTGTGCAATATCCCTTCACCAAATCTGAATCTGTTGGCCAGCGTAAGTGTAAGTCACAAGGGGGAATAAACAGAAATATTCAGGCACACAGCATGTGATTATTTAATCCTCTTTTTCACAAGGAGCAAGTCTAATAATATTTCAAAAATCAGGATACAAATTAACAGAAGGATGCAAAAAGTAGAGCTAGAAGATTTCTATCATCTCTCCAAATACCGCCTTTAAAGAATTTAAATTGGATTTTAGTCTTAATTACACCAGAAAAAAAAGACTGGTGCTGTGAAAATTTTTGGAAGGCAAGGAAACAGGAGAAACAGACTGGAGGTGATAACAGGTATAAATGAGAAAAAGGTAAACTTAAAAAGTGAAATTTCTCCCATTTCTGGAGAAAACCTCTAATGCTTCCAAGGCTGTCCTAAATCCCCTTATGGCTCCTGCCCGCATCCTGTAGCTACTTTAATGACTCATGCTCCCTCCTTCATCCTGTTTGTAATCCTAGTGCTGTAGTTCACTTCTAGACATTTCAGTAATCCCCACCCCTACTGTCAGGGATGTGACTTCCCAAATCTTGCTTAAAGAAACACTAGCTCACTCTTGTCAGCGTGGCTCTTACCTTGCTCCCTGTGCCCCCACCCAGGCACCATCCTCACTGCACGGCCCCCGCCCCGTGCACGGACCACAGACAGAAGAATAGAAACAGATGCTGCAGCACTGCCTGACACTCGGCATTTGTTCCTCAGGCTCTTTGGCAGCACAGAAAGACTGAGAAGCTACAGAACAGTTTAGCACCTATCCTGTCACTCTCTCTCCAAATTATAATAAGCAGCACCTCCACAGAGAACAAGTGGTTGACTACTTCACCTAAGACATTCACACCTGGCACAAGCCTCTGGATACCTGGTATGGGGTGCGTTTCTTTTAAAAGCTTATTCTCATGGAAAAGCTCATGGTATCTCCAAAACCAGGTGCTTCCTACATAACTTGTTTCTAAAACTGGACAGTTCAACACTGCATGAAAAAATTTCTTCTTGTGATATAATCAGGAACTGTACGGGCTCGCAGGCTGCCCATGAACCAGTTAAACCAGCAGGCACAAGACTGAAAAATGACAGACAGCAGAAAGCTTTATGAAGAAAGATAGGAAAAAACACCTCAAGCTATTTCTGCACTGCAGAATCCCAAGGCGCTCCCCAGCTCTCAGTGAAGACGAGTCCTGAATGCACACGCTCCTCTCCATCACCACTGGGAGGAAAGACCGGTTCATGTTAGTTTCACAATTACAAAACCGTTCACTAGGGCATGGGAAGAGGGACCAGTATCCCTCACAGACCTTCTGTCTGGTGCTTAGCCCGAGAAAGGGCACTGGGGCATGACTTTATCTTCCACAGCTGTCCTGAGGCAGAGGGAATACACAGGTGAAGCCATTTTTACCTGGAAAGGAAAGC
This sequence comes from Polioptila caerulea, assembly GCA_013397295.1. Classification (NCBI taxonomy): domain Eukaryota; kingdom Metazoa; phylum Chordata; class Aves; order Passeriformes; family Certhiidae; genus Polioptila; species Polioptila caerulea. The sequence continues at coordinate 67,503 of VYXF01012378.1, read as the reverse complement.
ACAGTCCTTTCCAGACCAAGCAAAAAAGATGAAGACAGAGAATGCGATATGCCCAGATGATTTTCCCCTCAAGCTGACAACTGGGATGAAATAAATATCCAGTCACTTTCACAACAGCAGTCATGCTCAAACATGACTTCAATCTCTCTCCTTACCGGGGCCGTACACAAGCAAAGTAAGCAACTGCCCTGAGACAAAAGATTTAAGGACATGGAGTGACAACCCCCAATCTCAGCCACAAATTTTACCTTCTCTCAGCTCTTGCACGAGTTAAGAGGCAGAGTAAAGGCGCAAGATTAGCACATCTAAGAAACCTTCTTCACTAAGGCGCTGTTGTCTCTGGGCTGTTTGTACACAGCCCCTCATATACCCTATCGTGACCACAGCTGAGGGGACTGGATACAACCAGGCTGGGATTGATGAAGACTAAGAACCTCCACCCTTTGAAACAGCACTGCCAGCGTGTGCCACCTGTATCCTCCGGCGGGACCGAAGCAGAACAGGCGGCGAGCCTCAGGCAGAGTTAACTCCTCTGTCGCGGACCAGACTCTTGGCCTGGCTTTTGCTGGGGTCGTTTCCACGGCTTGCCAACCCCTCTCCAACAGAGCCCGTCCAGCCCCTTGTTCGCTTCCAGCCCCTGCATCTGCCGAGGAGAGTTCCACTGCACCACTCTGTGTAGCCTCGCCATCATTTCCCGCTTTCGGGCTGCCCCTGGGGCTGCCAGCTCACGACATAGTTCGCCCCGGAGCCCATCACCCAGCAAATCGCCTCCCTTCTCCTCGCCTGTCTCCCAGCTGCCTTAGGTCACGATTTTAGCGTTACCTACAGCCTTTTCTGATGCGATTTTACGTACAGAAGGAGGCGGCAATGCGAAAAACCGGCATGGGGAGAGGAAAGGCAGGAACAGACCCAGCACTCAAGGGGAGAGAGGGAGAGAAAGACCCCACCGCGCCTCTCGCCGCCCCCCCGGCCCGCTTTACCATGGCATCGTAGCGCAGGAGGTTCATGAAGTGGACCGCCTCCCTGCCCTTGAAGCGGGAGAACCACACGGTGCCCTGGTACTGGTCCCCGGCGTCCAGCAGCAGCACGTTGCGGTGCGCGGCCCGCGCCGCCGCCACCCGCGCCGCTCTCCGCGCCACGCCGCCGAAGCATCCCCGCGCTCCCGCCGCGCAGCGCCGCGGGCCCTCCCCCTGCGCCTCCACCCGCCCGTGCACGTCGTTGGTGTGCAGCAGGGTCAG
>VYXF01012378.1:0-66175 GCA_013397295.1 Polioptila caerulea | reverse complement strand
CTGCGGCTGCGACCCGCCCGCCGCCAGGCACGGGCTGCCCGCCGGGCGCGGCGGCCGCAGGTGCTCCGCGTCCGCCGGCCGTGTGCGAGGAGCGCTCGGGGCCGCCGCCCCGGCCGCCGGCTGTGTCCTCGCTGCCCCTTCGCTGCCCGCCCGTCCTCGGGGCTCTCCGAGCTCCCGGCAATGTCCTGCGCCCGCGCACGTCCCAGTCCCCGCTGTCCCACCGCTGTCCTTCACCCTAAGACAGCTGCCGTCGGGTTGGACAAGGGCTTTCACCCGCCTGCTGGAGGTCAAACGGGATGAAAATCCAGCCAGCAGGGAAAGGACAAACTTCAATGCTCACAGGAAGCCTTGGTGAATGTTTAGTGCGCTGAAAAGAGTTTCTAAGCCTTCACATGGAAATGTTTGCCTCTCTCCTCCTCCTTCTCCAATGATGCTTAAAATAAAGGCTGCTATTTCAGCTATAAAAAGAGTTACACTACTTTAGGAGTTGGTTTAATTATAGCTCTAGTGGTTTTAGTGTAGATTCATGAATTGCTTTCAAGATTTTCCTTCCGTGGCTAAATGCAAAGCTCTTAGTTGTGGTTTGGCAACTGCATGGCGGGGGGGAAACTCTGCCAATGCCTTAAATAAACAGCTTGTTAGGGATACAGCATGGGGTGACCATCTCTTGGGTAAATCAGGCTGACTGGGGATCCCACCTGCTCCTTTAATTCATGCACTCACAGTGTGAGTTCACATCTTCTTCCATTACTAAACGACAAAATTATCTGGAGAAAGAAATTTTTCAAAGTCGAAGTGCTGTCACTTCCATGTACTTCTTTGGAACTTCTGGACAATCACACATTGTAAGTGGTGACTGACAGGTCACTTTTTCCCTTAAAAACACGAGCTCCCCCACTGTGCAGAGAAGTGGTGGTTTCTTACAACATTACAGAGGCTGAAGGAGCTGCTGTCTCCTTTCTGCTGGATGATGTCATGTCCCAGTTTCCTGGGTACCCGAAGTCCACGGACTGGAATCTGGACTCATTTGGTTTGTTTGTTTCCTCAGATGGCTGGAAAGTGAATGAACCTGTATTTTCTTCCATGAAGGCTGTGCTCCGCTGTCCCAGTGCTCCCATACATGACTTGAATTAAGACAGCTCTGTGGTATCTTGTTATTACCCTGCTGACTGCACTCTGCACTGCCCATCCCACCGCAGAGCAATCCTTAATGGCATGAGCTGCATGCTAGCAAAGTCTGGAGTTGTGCTCCTCTCCTCCTTTTCACATCCTCTTTGGCTATGCCTTCTTCCTCAGCTGGCCTGTGTTGGCAGCCTGGCTGGGATTCAGTTCAAAGCCAGGACACATTCAGATGTCCACAAGGAGGTGACTACATGCGCTCTAGTTTGCTTAAACCTTCACCGTGGCCAATGGAAATCAGTTTGGGACAGTCACGGACAGTTAGAGAGGGATCTGGTCACACTAAAGTAGACACACCTGCTGGGATTCATCACTCAAACAAAGGCGCTGATTTTGCTTGGTGCTCTCCAGGTTTCCCTCTGGTAGGGAGGATCTTGTGTAAGGTCTAGCCATACTTGCCAGCCCCACATGGCAGAGGTCTGGGTGTCTCTTTTTGGCAACTTTCTTGTCTCATGCCAAGGCAGCCCTGATGGATTCCTCTTTGGGACACATTCCCTGCAGCGACTAGATCTCTGCTGCCCTGGTAAGTTTGAATGGCTCACAATATGTTGAAAGTAAACACCAGTCCTGAGTTTAGTCACATCCACTTCATCCTGATCCAGTGGCTCTGCTCTAATCTGCTAGACAAATAGCAACACCATCATTACCAAGTGTCTTAAATCTGCTAGGAAGTCAGCTGTGTGAGAAACAAAGATAATTCTGGCCAGTCGCTCTGCTTCTGGATGTTTGTGCGCACCAACACCATTTATCTCGTTGGCATCTGTCTGGCCTTGTTTCCTCTCCTCATCAATCCCTGTCCACAGCCACACCATTTCTAAACAGATGCTGGTTCTGTCCACCACATCTGTGTGCAAACAGAGACACAGCAAAACCCCAAAGGAAGCAAAAAGGACTTGGATACACAATATTGTCTTTGGCTTGTATGGCACAGCCCTACCCCAAATGCCACAGAGCTCTCCATGCCTAGAACACGCATGCTTCAGTCTGGTTGGGCAGAGTGTAGCAGAAACAGCCTGGGCTGTCCTGAATTGACCCTGCACCTCAAGGAACAGGGTGGACAATGAAGCACTCATGGGGGTCACTCTGCCACTTGTGTTCTGCTGGCCTTGGCTGTTCACAGTGGCGCTCTTAGGATGCTGTGAAGGTCTCATCTCATGTGACATCCATTTATGAGGTGATCAGACACATAAGTAGGCATCCTTTTGCTGTGGGAAGGGCTCTCTGATGATGCTGGTTTTATCCTGGAAAACAGCTTCTTGGGTATTAATTCAGGCAATAAGAGGAAAATATGTGGAGCTAGCTTTATATTAAAATGGCCTACTCCAGATTCCTGTTGGGATGCCCAAAACAAGGGTATGTGAGCCAAGGGATGTGCTACTAAAATAAGATGTCACTGGGTACCTAATCCATTTGCTCCTATCACTGCCTCTCCAGTCTATCACTAACACTTTAAGGAGAAGAGTAACATTGTGAAAATGTACAGAAATAAACTGAGAGTGCTGGAACGGAAGTGAGAGAAGACAAGAGAGCATCAGAGAGTGTCTGTCTAGCAAGTCTATGAGAGACAGCTAAAGAGGGTGAAAAAAAGGCTTAATGCATAACGTAGTTGACTCCTTCCTTTCTTCCCTTCTGCTCCTCTGAAAGGAGTGATGAAGTCTTGCTCCAGGATGTCAGTGGCACATCCCATGACAGTGGAGATCACTCTTCATATTCAGCACTGGCATATATCTCAGAAAAGCTCTTCTGAAGTTTCTTTAACTATCTCCAAACCTCTCACATAGGACTAGTTCTGACATGGGCAAGTGTTGTATATCTTGGTTGGTGACCTCCCCAGCCAGCCAGCAGTACCTTGAGAGACCACAGGCATTACCTCTCCTTTGTTGTTTCCCTTTATGAAGCTCTGTATTGTTCTTCTAGGTCACTCAGCAGAACTGGATGGGATCTTATGGATCTTACTCTGGAGGCCAGCATGGAACAAATGATAATTTATATATCTTGACTTTAGAGTTCAAATGTTGTTAGAAGAAATTTCTGCAGTGTCCACACAGGGCTTCCCAGTAAAAGGCTTGTTTTGTCACTGTATTCCTTCCTGGCATCTCTGTTGCAATGCCTAGCAGCTCACATCAGATATTACAAAATTCTTGGTTTCCAACTGTTCTGGAATGGGCCAAGACAGGGCTACTCAGCTGCACTGGATGAGGAACTCAGAGCAGGGAGGCCAAGAGAGTCCTCTCTTCAGGGACTGGCTCTGAGATGACTAAGAGCTGTCACAGATCCTGCCAGCCAGCTGGGTAAATGTCCCACATAGGTGAAATTTCTCATGCTCTACCACAAAGATTCCAAGGCGGTCTGGCTTAGCAATCCACTAAGCTGCAAGGAATGGTGATTCACTGTATTTCTTTCCTTGGAGGTACTGCAGGAATAACCAAGACTTCATTCTTCAGCTTTGACATTGGCTACCCTTGTAGCTGTGTGATGGAGAAGGACTGAACTGAGTGAGAACCCAGAGCAATGAACTGTCTCAGCAGACCTCAGAAGGCTGTCAGGGACATAAAAAACATCCTTGGCTTCTCATATAGCTTATCACCTCCATGCATGGCTTCATTCTGCCCTGGCTTACACAATCTCTGGGACATGCTGTCATTGCTTTTCCTTGGGCTCATTCCCAAGAGCATGCCCTCCTTGGGAACATTCTCATGCCTCTGGTAATGGGCTTGAAGGCATGTCTTATAAGACAAAACAATCCCACACCCTGTTTTTACCCTCAGTAAATCCTTTGGACATCATTCTCATTTCAGTCCTTGTGTAGTGGGGATCCTCGTCTACTGTCTCTCCCTTCTGTGTCTTAGAAGTATGAATTTTCATTGCAATGTTTAGTCCAAGCAGACTCAGTTCCTTTTGATGCAGCAATATTTTTTCACTTTTCTCGCTATCACAGATTCACAGAATGGGTCAGGTTGGAAGGAACCACAGTGGGTCATTGGGTCCAACCTCCCTGCTCAAGCACAGGATTGTATCCAGATGGTTCTCGAATACCTCCAGTGGGGGAGATTGCACACTCTGCACAGCCTGTTCCAGTGCTCAGTCACCTGCACAGTAAAGAAGCTCTTCCTCACATTCGTGTGGAATTTCCTGTGCAACAGTTTCTGCCAATACCACTAACTGCTCTTAGCCTTGTGGCATTAACTGATGTAATATCTACTGCTTTATGTCCAGTATAGTTATTTTAATTCAATAAAATGAGTGCCTTATGTCTGGTATAGTGGGTTTAATTCAATAAAATATTCTTTGCTATCCTTGAGGATAAATCACTATTCTGTGCATAGGACTGGGGAGATAGGAAAAGGAGAGCGTCTATTGCCCCTAATTTTTTGGAGGAGCTCTATAATGAAATTTCTCAGGCAGTATGGCTAGTCAGAAATGTGCAAAAAATCTCTAGAAAAATGCCCCTTCTTTTCCACAGTAGAGTAGAGCTGAGTGGGAAGGTGCCAGTGACTCATAGCACCCCTTCCAGCTGCGACGGGACAGTCACTACTTCTTCCCTGAGAATGGAACAGCAACTACGTGTGGTTGGTTTAACCCTGTGCTGCTAGTGAAAGCAGATTTAACTTCCTCAGTCTCTGTTTCCATTCCTACAGCACCTGCATGTAATGGTTCACTGTAGAAATGTCACCAGTACTCTTTAGACCTCCTGGAAGCAGGGCTAGATTCAGCCATGGATCTCTAACATATACTGCTTCACTTCTACTTGACTGAAACCATTATGATACTGGAATTATGAGTATTTATTACCTGTTCTATGGAAGTGCTTAGTTTCAAACCCAAGAGGTGTCTCAGATGTTAGGTGTTACACAGACAGCACATAAAAAAGAGCCCTAGGCCAGAGTTTACAGCCCAGATTAAAAGTACATGGAGCAGGCTGTTAAACAAAGAACTATCTAGGAAAAAGTATCAGGCAGAAAAAAAAGGGTCTGAAAAAGATGATGTAGGAATCTAAAATAAAACAAGTTTTGAGATCAAAGTTGGGTTTTACTTGTACCTTTATTGTTTGGTCAGAAAATAAAGTTTGGAAATCAAATTCACCAGATAGCTGTGTCTCTTCTTGACTGACCTGCTGTAGCTGTGTATTTTGCATGTGCCATTTATAAAACACGTTGGTTTTCACAAACAGTGTGAAATATCACAGCCATGCAGGAAAGTACCTAGTTCTTAAATAAATTTTCTCTGAGAAAGCAGCAAGCAAGTAGACACAGACAGACAAGTGCCTTGCCTCTCATGGACGCTTACTTTGGAATAAAATCCATACTGGCTGGAGCAAGTCTAGATGACTAAAACTAGGTTAGATGAATCCCATGTTTGCCACACAATATTAATTTCACTTCACTCTGTGTGTGTTGTGATCGTGTTTTAATTAAAAGATCATAAAATATACTTTTCAATTGCACCTCTCATTCACGTGCAAGTTGGACTGTGGAATCCCTCACTGCTGTAGCCACAGTGTCACCAAAATGTTATTTAATTTCTAGATTGCTTCTCTGGAGTAATGTACTGACATCATCATCATCATCATCACAATTTAATAAATCAGAGATTTATGCCGCAAAGAAATTAAGATTAGAACTGTCACCTTCACCAGCTTCAGTCTCCTAATACCTGGATTTCCAGAGTGCTCAGGTGGGTTTACTCCTTGTCTCAAGCATGGTACTGCTTCAGTTGTAGCCTTTGGTAGTCCTACACACTGCACACCACTGATCCTCAAGTCAAGAACCCAGTGACATGATCACCACTTAGAAAACAAAAGTGAGCAAAAAAACCACAAGAAAACAAAAGCAACTAGCAAAGTTTCACTAAGTGAATTCCCAGATATCATGGCAAAGCTAGGAAGGTGCAAGGGCACTGAAGCAAAGTGCTGGTATTCAGGGTTTGTCCAGTGACTCTAACCACGTCATCGTCCTCCTCTATAAACTTCTCTCCACATGTCTAATGTCCTTTAAATTTCTGCAACAAATGAGGTATGAAGGGAGGGAAGTCACCCTCCTTCACTGTACAAATCTGATCACTCCCAAAACAAGCTTTGCCCATATAGAAAATGAAACAGAATTACAGTGGAAAAAGAGCCAGGTGGCCATGTACTTCAAGGACCCATCACAATGCCTGTTCACAGAGGATTGGGCGAAATCCTCTGACTGCCTCATTGCATGACTTTTCCAGACTTGACTCTGCAGTTTAAGAAGGTTTTTAAAAATCATTTTTTCTGCAATGTCCTACATTGAAAAAAAAAATGAGAACAAAAAATCCTAAGTTCTATCACGTGGCAGCATCTTATTGTCTCCATGATACCACAGTTGGCTTGGAGCATCTAAATCCACAGTATTGACCTCTTCCTGGTGAGTGTTTTTCAAAAGGAGAAACAGTAGCAACATGTTTTCATCCTTGATAGGACAATATTATATTATGTCAGATGTGGGGTTTCACAGAGGCTCACAGGAAGCAGTGCCGTGCTACATATGCATCCCAAGGCCTCTTTAGAGAGATGGGCTTTACTGATTAACAGAATATCCTTTCTGCTTATTCCTTCTCTCTTTGATGCCACCTGTCTCATCCCTTCCAGTATGTTTTTCTATTTCCCGTCTCTGGCTCCAGGTACTAATCCCGTTCTCTTTGCCTGTACTTCCTCTCATTTAATTCTCAGCTTTGTCAGCCCCATGAGTTCACTTATTTCCAACGTCCTGCCCTATCACCAGGCTACCAGTCAACTCATTATTCCTTTGGCTAACCTTCCACTCCTTCCCATGTGTCTGGCCTGGATCTTCCTGGCTCCCACTTCCAGTCCCAGATTCTTTCTCCTACTTTCCAACCCCAACACATTTATCCTATACAGTCATTTAAGAGCGTCTAAGTATGATTCAAAAGTCAAAAATTGAAAGGTGCAATTATTTTTCTGAGAGTTTTATTTGCAACAGACATCTACTATTTTATCTTTTATCGGTAGGCAAGCGGTTCTCAACCTTCATGCTCATGCACAGCTCATCCAGGGTGATGCTGCGCTCTGCTGGAAGTGTCTAGTTCTGCTACTTGCACTTTTTAGTCCACTCTCCCCTATTTTCCTGCAATTTGCACTTTTCAGTACATTTCTGCTTCACAGCATTGGTTTTCATGTAAGTCGACTGACACCTGTCTTTCTGATTTGGCATCCATTATTCTCAAATTCTGAAAGTCATAAGAAAATCAGAGGAAGATAAAAAGACATCCTACCATCCAGGTGTTTCCTTTGTGTTTGCCAGTCCCAGTTCTGCAAGTGCCATCTCCTGTGAGAATTCTCCATAGTCCAAGCCCCTTTGACCAAACATCCCAACTATGATAGGCTCCAGGCATCTTTCTGTAGTTCCTCTTCTTTAGAAGCACCGCTAAGGAAAAGTCTGCATGAAATTTGCAAACAATAAAGGACTCAAATGGTCTAATTAAAACAGAATGTACTAAGAATGTATAGGAAAACCAGAGTGGACTGAAAGGACTTGTCTGAGTGAGCAACTAACTCAGTTTACTCAGTAAATGTCAGGCTACAGAGGTACATCTTGGATTCATTACAAAGGAAGCAATATCTTACTTGTCCTCCATTCCTATCCTCGGGCAGCTGTCAGCAAGACAATCTCTTCCTTCCTCTCCTTTCTGATCCTCTTGACTACAGTGTCTCAGAGACACAGCCTCCAGTGTCCAACATTTCTTGCCCCTACTGCTCCCACAAACACCGTTCCTTTATAGCCTGTGACCACTTTTGATGTTCCAGTTGTGACAGATTTCATTACCTTATAACACGGGCTGGTCACAGTTGTATTTCAACAATGAAATGTCTGCACCATCTGGGATAAGAGTCTCTCTTCTCTCTACGGTGGTTAACACCTTCTAACATGACCCTCATCCCTGCCCCCTCCAGCTAACTCTGGAGTTATATTTCCCAATTTCCTTTCTCAGAACTTGGCATTTCAAAAGCCTCTTTGATCTTGCCATCACCTCAGCATGCCTGAAGGGTAAAGATGTATAGACCACGGTTTGCATGTCAGTCTCCCCTCATTCAAGGTGTTGGACTGGCTAGGTCGATTTGTCCATAAAGCAACAAGATTGGTATTTTCATATCCTTTTATTATTGATACTTCTCCATAGCACTGATGAATTACTGACAAATTAAAGTCCATCCATCCCAGTGGCTAGGGAATTCACTGCCTTTTGGTCCACAGAGTTCTGTTTCTGGACTGCTTTTAATTCTGCATTTCTCATATCTATTGTGTTTGATTCATGATTGCCCTGAATTGTCAGCAAATCAAAAGAAGATTTCAGATCAGGGGAATGACAAGCAAAATGAAAAGTACAATACTGCACTTCTGACTCCTTATTTATGGCAGAGACAGGTATGCAGGATCTGAAAGGCCTCACCTATAAAGAGTAACTCCAGTCAAACTTTGGAGAATAAATTTAAACCATGTGTTCACACAGGAATGGTGTCATACTGCTTAACTGATAATACCCCAATCACTTAAGAGTACAAATGGCAGTAATTTTGTTTCCTCAGTGCTGTGCAACAACAAAAAGTAGTATTTTATTCTACAGAAATCCACAACAACTTCAAACAATAAAATTTTCGCTGAAGGACAATCTCAAAAATCTGTAACTCTCTTTCTCTGGCTCCTGCTCAGGTACTTTCCTTCTGACACTGTTCATAACATAAGCACTTCACCAAGGACCATGAACACAAGAAGGACCCAGTAGGCATCTTCTTTTACCATTTTATTTTGTGAACCCATAAGCCAGCTGCTGTTTCTGAGCTATTACCATACAGTTTATTTCCTCTAAGTATTTTCCCTTAGCCCTTTTTTTTTTACCACCCATCTCCCATTTTGCAAACAGGTTTTATTTTGTAGATGCTACTTCCATAGCTAAACAGAAACAGCAGGTATCTGCTACATCTAGATACCAGAGACATTGGGATTTCAGAAGAGAACGGGGATCACTGGGTATTTGTGATGCCAAATAGTGTTGATGATATTATAATGATGATTATTATCCCACTAGACAATGCTTACATTTGGAACAAAATGTCAAATTAAAAGAGTCAGTTCCTATTAAACCTAATGGAAAAGTTTTGAAGAGATGCTAAGACCCTAAACTGTTTCACCTTATAAATTGAAACTTTTTTTTTTTTTTTTCCATTTAGAAGAGCACATAACTTTGAATTTTAGGTAACTTATTCTTAAATTGGTGGAAAAGTGTTAAGGTCAAAATAAAACTCCTTTTCCATTTTTTAGTGGATCTGTTTTATTTTCTATTCAGATTATTTGTTCATTAAATTACCAAAAGCAGTGCACTTTGGCTAGTTTTAGAGCAAGAATTCCAGTTTTCTGCGACAAATCTCTCCTGCAGAGCTATAATGCCACTTGCCTGGAGTGTGTATATGCAAGTCACCCCCCAAGCTTACAGATCACAGCAGACCTGTGGGTGACAGCAACAAAATCACAGAATCAGTTATGCTGGAAAAGACCTTTGAGATCATCAAGTCCAACCTATGACTGAACACCTTGTCAACTACACTTTGGCACTAAGTGCCTCGTCTGGTCTTTCCTTAAACATCTCCAGGGATTGTGACTCCACCACCTCACTGGGCAGCCCATTACAAAGTCTAATCCCCTCTTCTGTGAAGAATTCCTGCTAACATCCAACCTAAACCTCCCCTGGTGCAGTTTTAGACTATGTCCTCTTGTCCTGCAGCTGGTTGCCTGGGAGAAGAGGAGGACTCCCATCTGGCTATACCCTCCTTTCAGGGAGTTGTGGAGAGTGATAAGGTTACCTCTAAGCTTCCTCTTTTCCAGGCCAAGCATCCCCAACTCCCTCAGCCGCTTCTCATCATATTTAGGCTCCAGACCCCTCCCCAACCCCACATGGGAAAATGCAAGTACAAAATTAACATGGAGGGGTATTTAGGCAAGAAGGCTTTGACTGGGCTCAGATGGGCTTGGATCAAGCTCTGTGAGGTGCCAAGGACACAGCACAGTCCTGAGCCCCAGCACGGCACCTCAGTCTTGGAAAGGGCGGTGCGGGTGGCAGTGGTAATGTGCGGGAAATGTTTATGGCATGAAAACGAAAGCCCTTCTCTAAAACCAGCCAAAAGGCACCGCTTTGGACATTTTCATGAAGCAGAAATCTGGATAGAAAATTAAACGTGCCTGCTGAAAAGCGGAAAGGATGTTTCATTTAGACCTTAACACTCTGCCACCGGTTCGGCATAAATCAGCTAAAGTTCCAAGTGATTTCCCAGGCCGTTTTCCTGCCTTTTCCAAGGCGGCTCCGGGCGGCCGCTGCCCTGCGCTCCCGGGGCACACACAGCGGATGTGCGGCGGTGCCGGGGGTCGCTGCCGGCCCGGCCCGGCCCGGCCCTGCCCGGCCCTGCCTCCCGCCCGTGCTGGCAGCGGCGGCCGGGGAGCCCTCCGGCCGGGAAAGGCCATGGCGCTGCCGGCTCCGAGCTGCAGGGGCTCGCCCTTCGCCCTGCGGCCTCCTCGCAGCCCGGGGTGATCGCGGAGGCTGAAGCCTTGGGGCGGGAGCGATAGCGTGAAACTCTTTTAGACGGCATGTGGCTGACTGGGGGCCGCGGGCAGCTGAGGGGGCACAGCAGAAGGTCTCCCCTTCCCCGTCGCTAGCGGGGGAATTGCAGCGCCCTCCTTGAGGGGCCGGGGCCGGGGCAGGAGCGGCCAGGGCAGAGCCTCTGCCCCGCCCCGGGTCCCGCACGGCCCGAGCAGGGCGCCTGCCTCCTGCCGCTATCGCCCCTGAGCATCTCCTCCTCAGGGGCAAGGGCTTGAGCAGTTCTTCCTCAGACGGGGCAGAATGAGCGGTAGGAACCTCCTTTGCCTGCGGGGGAGAGCCCTCCGGGGCCTGGAGGCTGTCCCGGGGCTAGCCGGGCTGCTGGGCCCCACACGGGAGCGCCAGGGCTCCCCCCACATCCCAGTGCTGAGGAGATGCCCCATATTCCATCCTGGGCAGTGTCCGGATAATCCTGGTGTGAGTCTCAGCTGGCTGCAATTCCATGTGAAAGAGAATGCTACAATCATAGGATCCAAGTCTGGGCTATTTTAGAATATTTACGGTTCTATGGTATACGTAAAGCTCAAGTAAAATCTGCTGCAGAAAAACTTTCTCCTGGTCTCTTTCATTCGAAGCTGTTATTTCCTCCTGCTTTGCTCATCAGAGGGAAAAATCTAAAAATGACTTTTGGTTTGGATCTTAACAATAAAATAAAGTAGCAGTGAGATAGCAGAGCTTGTGTGGATCTCTGCCAAGAGGGTGCAACAGACCTAGGGCAAAATGACTGCTGGCTTTGTGCATCAGCAGCAGTGATGGAGACACGGGGAAAACGCACACAGCTCCCTGTTCCCCAGGCACATTCCTTGGTACCACCCATCACCCGTTGCACGCCTAAGGAGACGGGGTTTGCTCTGAAACTTGTGGGTGTCTGCATTTGTAACCTACTAAACAATGTGCAATTCTGAGTATTTTTCCTTTTTTAAGGGTCTTTAGGTGGTCAGTATTAGTATTAATTGCTGTTAACCCTAAGGTGCAGTTTATGAGTATTGTAAGGGCTTGGATATTTCAAATTTGCATTTATGTTTTTTTGGTGTATAATAGGGAAAGAGTGTGTTTGAGATCAGTTTGAGGGGATTTTGTTTCACCAAAGGTGTAAGCTCCAGTCCTGCTACTCCATTGGAAGGGAGTGATGTTACCAGGTACTGGACGTAGTAATCTTCACAAGAAACTCCAAGTTTGTGACTCTTCTCCAGCCCCCAAATCAGTTTGGAAGGGGCAGTTGATGTCAGAGGTGATAAAATTTAAAATTATAAGCAGCCTGAAGATGCTCAATACCTGACTGACAGGTAAAGTAACAAATGAAGGAGAAAAAAAGAAATCCTGTTTTCTCACAGTTCTGTTGTGATTGTCTAAGGATGTAAGTGAGGCAAAGTTTGCAGAGAGATTTAGTATGTTTTATTAGGTTATCTTCTAGAGCTAGAAAAATACATACAAGCTCTCAGGCTCTTACATGCACATAAGCACTTCTTAAGAGAGATCACCCGTGTCCCCAGTGATATCTTTTGTGATATTCAGCCGAATGTTTGAATTTTCAGGTGTCTGAATTTCTCAGAGCCTTTCAAGTCCTTTCTCAGAGCTTGTTACACAAATTTTGTCGTTTATGTCTTAAATTTCTTTCAGTTTATTTGTTTTACAACCAGATGCATGCATATGCAGTGCCCTGATTGCATCCCTAATATTAATATAAATGATGGAAATGGAAAGAGAAATACTCAAAAAGTCCTTTCCAAGAAAAAAAAAAAAGATGGTTATTATAGTAGTTAAGCATACAGAAGACTGTAAATGCATAGTGCAGGAAGTGAGAATATCTTGTATTGCATAGATGATTTAGGATGTGCCACTTTCCAGTCAGCTCTTAGTTCCCAGTAATAGCTGCTATCCATCAGAGGGCACTCCTGATCCTACAAAGAAATAATGTGGCACGCTCGAACAATAGTGAACAGCCAGACTTTCCTAATCTGGAAACATGCTTTACATGATTTATACCCCATTGGCATCTGGATTATGAGTCAACAGATGATAAAGTCAGATATTTATGACGCCTCCATTTACCACCCTTTACAGCACAGTGCTAAATATCATATAACTGATGCACTTGATTTAAAAGTCACTTGCAGCATAGTAGTTCTAGTGATTTCTTCACAATTTAATATGGTGCTTAGCTCAGGCTGTGAGGGAAGTTTGCTAAAAGCAATGATTAACAATAGGGCCTGTGTTTCTTTAGCAATGTCCTTAGTGTCCATGTAAGAGTGTTAGTCTGGGTCAAGATCCCAAGTCTGCTGTAGTGCAGTCTGTTCTTACTGACATTCGCCTAGGAGCAGCTTGTCTGGGTCTGTGTGAGAGGAGTCAGACAGGTTAGGTGTGTGATCAGCAGAAAAGTTTGGTAAGCTTTAATATTTCCTTTATTATGGTCTTAATACCCCTCTGAATTTTGCCTTATATGTCCTTTCGTATGAGTGTCCTTGTTTTTCCTGTGAGAAACATTCCTAAAGTATGTATTTCCTTTTTTTTCTTTTTTTTTTCAATGCACTTCTAGCTTCTCTTTGAAGGGGAGCACTTTTTCCTCCTTGCAGAGCAAAAACTTAAAAACAGTTTCTGTTTCTTGAAAACAATTTTAAGAGTTTAGAACAAAATGTTCACCAAAACAACAAATCAACTACCAGAACTTCTCTTTTTCCCTTTCCATTGAGAAAGGGGTTACCTGATGACACCTCTGACCCCAAGACAGGCATAAAAAGGAGGGGAGGAACCTGTCAAAACTTTTTTTTTTTTGCCTCCGACCTTAGCCTCACAGGTTATTTGAAGGTTTATTCCTTGAGAATATGCAGCTTCATGCAATTGGTTATACACGGTCTCTGTTGTACCCGTGTCCGGACTGCATAGAGGGAACAGCAGGCATTGCTCACATGGCTGATCCACTGGTTTCAGCAGTGTTGAAATTGCTCCATGCTGCTGTGATGGTACAAATGGAGCTGGTATCTAGCTTGACTCAAAATTCCAAATCCTATCTCAGACCAGGGTGTCTCCATGAGAGTTCTGGAGAGAATTTGCTGGCCTTGGCCACTGCTGTTCTGTGTCAGTTGATGGCTGGAAAGCAAGCGTATGTAGGCGTCTTCATAGGTGGTTTTCAAGTTTCCTGGAGGGCAAAAGGGAAGGTTTCCTTCATATTGTCATAATAGCCTTATTACTTCTCTAGAACTAATTTGCAGGCTAAGGCATTGGGAAAATAACATGACAGAAGTCTGATTATTTATTACTGTGTCTCATATAGATGACAGAAATACCCAATCTGAGAGTAGAGTTTTCTTTTTATGACTAAAACTATCTTGTTTCCTGTATGCAACTTGCTATTGAGTTTTGGGGTTTTAGGAAGTGTTGCTGTTCAGTCAGCTCTGTTTCTGTTTACGGTGTAGATTCAGAAATACTTTTAACTGAGCAAAATTCATCCAGAGCTTTTTTGTGGCTTATTAAAATGTCTTTACTGATAGCAAAGAATATGAAAACAAAGTGTGGGTTGGGAGTACATGCCAAAAGTATATTTCTCTTCAACTAGTCAAATATTTCCAAGCTGGGAACAAGAAACATTTTTAATGGCCTGGCGCTCTCACAGGGAACCGCCTGAGGAGTGTGTGTGTGTATATGCTGCTCTCCCAAAGGTTGACTGGAAGCTTGTAGGAATGGATAGCCCCTGGGCTGGGTTTGGATTTGGCCTGGATCAAGCACGAATGATGGCTAAGGTGAGGAGAGCCAAGCAATTGTCACCTGCTGGTGGGATGCTTGTACTCTTTGCTTCGGGCCACGGTCAGATAACCTAAATCCCATCTCATCCCCTCTTCCTAACCTGTGGGGAGAGCCAGGCAGCTTTGATAGCTTCTGGAAAGCAGCCCAGAGACCATAAACAAGGCACTGAGCAGGGAGATACCTAAAGGAATAAGGAAGTGGAGTTAGCTTTGCTCAGTAGGAAGCATGGACAGAATATCCTGACATGATGAAAACTGAGATTTGGGTTGAATCACAGCTATTAGAATGTGGTTCCTCTGTTCATTAGTTGTTTCTCCCACCTTAAGGAGGGAAGTACACAGCTGAATGGCTGAAAAAGAGGCCAAAGTCAGTCACACTGCTCATGAGAGGGATTGTATCCGCCATGATCCATGCAGTCAGGGGCCAAGAACTGATGTAGACCATAAGTTTTGTGTGATCAGAAAAGCACAGATCTTCTATTTTCACATAGGTTCTTATCTTCCCTTAGAAGGACAGTACAGCAGATTTTCTGTGGTTCAGACTTGCAGATTACTATCTATTTGTTTTTGACTTTTTTCCTCCATGGGAAATTATGACCGAGAACTCCTGTAATTACTTGGCTAGAACATTACTTTAAACTGTCTGTTGTTGCTGTCTATTTTGAAAGTATTTCTCTTATCAGTGTCTCCTTTTTCCCCATATTTTCCTCACACTTTCACAAGATTTATTAAATGCTTGTCTGCTGGAAAGAGTTGTGCAGGGGATTTCTGCTCCTCTTAAATCAAGGGCAGTGGTTATAAGACCTAGACAGCATCTGATCATAGAACTGTTTTTTATATTTCCTTGAGATGACCCATCCATGGAGAAAAATGATCCAGGCATAATGACAGTTTTTGAAATTCAGAGGTAAAGCCCACCTGGAAATGAGCTCCCAGGGATTTAGGGGTGGTGACAGCAGCCATTACAGGCCTCATGATCTGCCACCCTGTGCTGTCCCCAGAGCAGAGTTAACAGAAGAGGGCTGTTGGGGCACAACACCTTCTGCCATCTCTGAGCTAGGGGTGGTCACCTCTGGAACTGGGAAGAGACTCAACCTGGGGCACTGGTGTCTTAGACTGCCTCAGCTGGGCCTGTCAAAGGCTGTACCATAAACCCCAGGCAGAATAAAGAGGTTGTTCAGTGACAATTTTCCAAGCAACCCTGATGACGCTGAGCTCACCCTGTATGTCATAACTACAGAAGTGATGTGTGAGGTTGGCTGAAATACTGGGGGTGTAGAGGTGCTGGAGAGGGACAAGTGGAGGGCTACCAAGGTGGCCAGAAGCCTGGAAGACATGGTCTTCACAGAAAGGTGGGGGGTGCTGTGCTTGTAGAGCCTGATGAGGAAGTCTGGAACTTGATGGGAAGTCTGGAACTGCTTGAAGGCAAGCTATGGAGATGATGAAGCTAAACCCTTCTTCATAGCTTCAAGTAGCCAGAAACAGGTCACAACATCAAATTGTGACTGTGAAAGTTAGAATGGAAGCTAGGAATAATCTTTTTGCTTTGGATGATTGGAGCGGGGTACCCAGGGAAGAGGCAGAATATCTATCCCTAAAGGTTTTTGGGACTTGACTAAAGAAAACCATGGGTGTCTTGGTCTGGTGCTGGTGATAGTCCTGCAGATAGGGAGCTGAACTAGATGACCTCCAGAAGAGCTCTCCAACATCAGCATTTTGGTGATTGTATGAACAATGTACATTTTTTTCACAAAATCACAGAATCAGCTAGGTTGTGAAAAACCTCTGATTAGACTGAAAAAGACCTCTGAGATCATTGAGTCCAATATTTGGCTGAACACCCCCATTTCAACAAGACCATGGAACTAAGTGCCACGTTCAATCTTTTCTTAGACACCTCCAGTGATGGAGACTCCACCACCTCCCTGGGCAGCTGGTTCCAATGCTTGACAATCCTTTCTGTGAAGAAATTCCACCTGATGTCTATCCTGTCCAACCTTTTTGCCTAAGATTGACTTTAAAAAATGTATTTGCAAGTTGCAACATATTACAACTCCAAAGAGGTGATTTTTAAATAAAATTGATACCCAGAAGTGTTCACAGAAAACTTACAGCACTGCTTCTCAGTGTTTTAAACAATGCCAGTGTAGCTGTAGGCTTTGATTAAAATTATCTTAATTTTGAACAATCTTTAAAAATGAAGTTCTATTGCTTAATTCACACAAAATAAAGAACTTACCTTTACTTTTCTTTCATAGCACTGGATAAGCACTGTAGTTGATTAGGTATTTCTCCCTGTCCAGTATGTATGAATAGCTGCTGCACATACATGTGTGTGCATATATAGGCTATCTCTAGAAAGGATAAATGCAAACATTTTTTCACTCAGCAGACTGCTAGCTCTCAGTTATCACCTCATAACTATAAATAATAGCTTTGGAGTTAGGTGTATTTCAGACAGAGGCACAGAAAGAGCAAGCAAATAGAGTTATTTTTTTTCTCTGTCATTGGCACACCGTTGTTCCGCTGTGGTCAGTGGTAGGATGTACAAACAGTATTTCAGATTCCATAGGAACCTGTTTCCTATTTATACTAGGCTAGCATCATGTGTTACTCGACCGACCGGAGGGATGGGAATGATAACCAGCAGCTTTCTTGGGCAAGAAGGAAGAGGTGCTCTTCCCTAGTTAATAAAGAGGCAGAAACTTGAAACAAAATTGGACTAAGATATATGCTTTTAGAACTTGAATTTGCCTACATCAGCTAAGTTTTGTCATAGCAGAAGTGCAAAGAGGAATGTGGGAACGCTTTCACCAGGTTGTCTTCATCTGGAATAACAAAGCAAGAAAGTAATCAAATGTTAACCAGAAATTGAACATTAGCCACTTCTGTGAGTCTTTAAATGTTAACATCTATGGAAGGAACACTATATTGCTGTGGCTTTTCCTCAGTGCATTTGCAGGAAATGCCAAACTGTAATGCTCTCCAGTTAGACATGAGTCCTCTGACAGAAGGAAAGCACACATGTAAATAATAGATTTTCTTCTTTAAAATAAATTTTACTGAAGTTATTTTTGTTTGTTTGTTTGTTTATCTCAGATTTTTGCTGTAATCATTTCTGTGGCCTCACTAGAGAAAAGCAATGCAGTGCTTGCACACACCAGTACTCTGGCGGTGTCCTGATACTCAAATGCACCCCAATTTGCTCCTGTTGCATTAAGGATGTTTTAAAATGGACCATAATTTACAGAATCCATCTAAAATAGTTTTCAACTGGCCCTGCAGTGCATCTTTATTACCATTTCCTCTGCCGCATATTTGTCCTTGGAGAATAACAAAATGCAAAGACCAAGTGGTTGTTCAGGTTCGCTGAAATGCACAGGAAGGATTTTCACTGATAATTTCAGATTCTATAGTAACTTCATGGAATGAATATTTAGTATGATTAGTAACCTGACCATGTAATTCCCCGTGCTGCTTTATGGTATATCTTCATGCAGTTTTGAAGAAGGACAAGCCATACTTTAGTCTGACATAACTTACCTAAAAATTTTGGAGATTTTTTTCATAATGTTGACCTGACACCTGAGATTCAGAGAATAATTGTTGTGGATTTCTAAATTTGTATCATGGCAGATTAATGCTTTGCAGTTTTCCTACACGAAGTCGAATTGCCAAAGAAAGTGACTATTCTGTTGTTACAGTGACATCCTGTCAGCTCTGTGGTTGATAAGTGGACTAATCAGGCGCAGAAGGTCGTGAGGAAATACAGATCCATTGGCTCCATGGATCCATTGGATCCATGTGCTCTTTCAAAATAAATTACCCAAAGTCAGTTTTCAGTTAAAAGTCAGTTTTATCCTTAAATACATTCTTGTGGACATCTTCTTACATCAGTATTGGAAAGACTAAATGATCTGCTCGCATTTCTGCTTATTTTATGCCTTCACTGTTATCATTAAGAGAATTCTTTGGACACATTGCAGTAGAAATTGCTAGTGTTTTATACATGTATCTGTACTTTCCTATTTATTTCGGTACCAAAGGGCCAATGGCAGTTATGTACAGTAATGCAAGTTCTCAACGTTTAAGTCTGGTCCTCTGTGTATAATAAATGAGATCTACTCAGAAGAATTTGGAAAGCCAGGAGGTTGCAGGGTTAGCCTGCTATGGAATACCAGGGGACTGAGGCCCTGATCCCCAGTCCATTCTTATTTGTAAAAGCACTTCAGCACATATGTATCTCTAGGCATGTGTTTAAGACCCATTGACATCAATGGGACTTTAGCTGATGCTTAACCTCTGAGCATATGCTTAAGTTTCCTGCTGAATAAGGAGGGCCTTGAGCATATGCTTAAAAATACCCTGCTGAATTGCTGATCTCTCTCAGGCCTCTAGCCTGCCCCAAATACAAACCTTTACTTGCTCCACTAGGTCACTTGTTTTGGCTTGGACTTCAGATTTTTTCTTTTTTAGCATTTCCTTTTCACTCAGCTGGCCAGATCTATTTTCTACAACCCCCATTATCACACACACATGGTGTTCATTATCACTCCACATTGCTCCACATTACAAAGTCGAGTACCCAGTTGGTTAATTTAATGTTTTCAGTGAAAGTGCTATCTATTTATAGTTTTCTGCAAATTTAAAAATGTATGGAAAAAGCTGTTGTCAGTTAAACAAACATGTTGTTTATATTCAGGTGCTGCTGAGATACAAACCTTTCACTGTAATCTTTTCACACTCTCACTGTGCAACATTATTACTGCATTAGGTGAGACATTTAAAAGGTTCCAAAAAATCCGTTGTAGCTCTCTCAGGCTTTTGGATAAATTGTAATTACTCTTGGCCACAGTATTTAGTGCAGACAATTTTCTTACCAGAAATATTGTTTTGTTAATGCTGATTTTTTATGGTGTTACTTTATTTCCACTGGAAATTTTCAATTTCCTGCAGCAAATACATCCGAAAGATTTGGTTTTTTTTTGTTTTTTTTTTTCATACTAAATCATGTTTCATAAATAAATATTTCTGAATCAATTTATGCTATTGAGGCTTTTTGGCAAAAACACTTGAATCAAAGTGAAACTAAAACACCCCTTTAAAATTCTCAAAAATTTCCCGTGATGAAAACCTGCAACTTCAAAGGAAAAATTTCAAATAAAGATTTCTTTTTTTTCACTTCCCATGTGAAATAAAATCTGATACATTCCTTTTACTTATAGCTAACACTGCAAAATTTACCCAGTGTCTTTTACTACTATCAAGAGAAGCTTGTGAAAGAATAAGCTAAATATGGGCTATTTTGAATTTTTATGCAGTAATAATTGTGTTAGAGGACCAGCTGTGCTGACCTGAGCCATGGATGTGAAACCCCACAAAATTCATGGGTCTCAACATAAGTGTTTCTTAGGTCTAGTAAAGGCTTTGAATGTGCCTGCAGCTCATGGTTTTCTCTTAGAACACAGGAAAATCTTAGCACACACCTTGGTGGATGTGAAAAGATAAGAGATATCCCAATTCTAACAGTTGTCTTTGGACACGAAAATGGTTATTTACTTAACTGTTGTTTTCATTATCTGATGTCCACTTTCAGAAGTTTACCATTGAACATTCATGACTACAGTGGTTTCTGCTGCACATGCTGTTTGAATACATTTCTTGGACGAATCCAGAAAACCACCAATCAACAAACTGAAACTTGAGCTCCTACTCTACTTGTCAGGAGATTCTGGATCCTCACATTACATCAAAAAGTAACCAACTGCTAAGACCATTTCATGCTTTGTTGGCTTCAAATAAACCAGAAGTACCCTGAAAAAGGTTTCTTCCAGCTTTCATCTGCATCTAAATTTGCCAAAATTCAGATGTTCGGCAGACTTTGCTCCTGGCTTTCGTCACTGCAACTTCATTTTTTTTGTTTTTGCTCTGAAGCAGCATGGCTGGGGACATTTGTATCTTGGTCCCCACACAGTCCCACACCATTACCTTGCAAGATGCTGTCCCTGGCTGAGGGAGTCCAAAGCCTCCATGCAGTGAGGGGATTTGCAGTATTGCTGCAGGCACATAGGTCCCCTGTGAGTGCCAGGAACTGTCATGATCAGAGTGGGTATCTTCCAGGAAAGATAGAATCCAACACATATTGTATAAGATTTGAGGACAGATTGAATTCTTAATTCAATAAAAAATTCCTTCTGATGCCTTTTTTTTTTTTTTTTTTTTTTTTTTTTTTTCTGACTCAGCGTATTGTTTGCAGCTGGACTGGAGTGGGAATGCCTGTGTAGAAGAGTTATATGACTTTCTGGAAAAACTAACTAGTATGGAACTAATTGCAGCCCACCCAAACCTAGCAGGAGGCCGGGTTTTCCTTTCAATTAAAAGCATTCTGCTGGAAGGCAGCACACGAGAACTGATGTGTGTGTTCTGATGAACGCTTAATAAGAGCTTTCATGGGCTTTGACAAAAAATAAAAGATCTTCAGGAATGAAGGCAAATAGTCCATGGAATTTAAAGAAAAATATTAACTAGGAGGTCCAATTCCAAACCAGAAGCTAGGAATGTCTTTCTTGAAAAGAATTTCTCATCTGCTGAATAGAACTGAAAGGAAAATTTAAAAAGCCATTATTAATTGGACTGCTCTTATTTATTAGAACTTCTATAGCAAGTTGGCACCACTAGTCTTCTCAGTCTCTCTATAATTCCTGGTTCCTGCAACTCTCTTGCTTATTTTGAGTCAGGTAAAAGACACTAACTCCATTCTGTTTGTAAGGAGATGGAGTTGGGAGAGGAATTATCTCTTAAAACACAGGGATCTGTGATTTAGGACAGAAATTTTATTGATGAAAGCTCAGGAACAGCTTGGCTCAGTTAGCAATCGAGTTTGTGCTCTTATTACTCAAATTACTGACAAAACCAACTCATCCCCACAAAGCTAAAGGATTTAGATTAAATATGGTGGAGGGGAGCTCTTCAAAGCATGCTGTCTTGTCTTCCAGATGTTAAAACTGAGGTTTGAAACTGCCTGCTGCACAAAAGAAATTGTGAGCAGGGAAGACAGGAATGGAAATGAAGCTGTGGAACAGCAGGGAGAGGTGATCTGATCTCTAGTAAAAGATAGGCTAGAAATGGCAATGGCTGAATGATTTACTCTCACCAAGTGGGATAGGGACCTTTCACAAAGGGGTGGTAGACAGGGAAAGGAAAGAAAGGCTGAGGGAGTCTGTGTAGAGTTGGCTTCTGATGGGAAAGGGCCTGAGGAAAGCCCATGGTGCTGTGAGGCACTGTGGAGGGAGAGCACGAGGTGAATGTGAAATGTGCTGAAAACTGATGTACGAGAAGCCCCCACTTAAGGGGCTGTAGGAGTCTATGCACATGGAAAGGACAGCTGGAGCCTAGTGGGTTAGAGGTGAATACCACAGCACTATTGCTGCTCTGGCACAGCTGTGGGCAGGGGGAACTGGGAGACCTACTGGAATTTTTGTGGTCCCACTGAAAGCTGGGCTACTCTACCATCATACACAGCCATTCTCACCCTCCTGTGTTGCCCATTGTTTGTGGTATTGTATGGAGAACCTTTCCTCCTCCTCTTTTAGAAATGTAACCAGTATTTAAAAAATACATTTTCATGTTTTTTAAGTGAAAGGGCCCTGCTATCTGCCGAGAACCTCTGGTTGTCTTTGAAGAGTAGTGTTTGAATAAGTATTATTTTCCATCCAGTAATATCGGAGAAAGATGTAATCTTAGTATTGTGGTGCAAGTTGCAAAAATAATTTCTGCTTGCTTGGTAACTTCCTTTGAAGTATCCAGATTCTCTCAGGGGTGTATGTGACCTCACCTTCTAGTTACCAAACTTTTCCAAATGTCGGATTACACTCAACACCAGATTAGGAATGTGCTTGACATTTCTTTATAAGGTGCAGGAAAATATCTGGGTGGAGATGAAAGCAGATACAAGTGTAACAGGGATACTGGAATAAATTATATATTGCTACTATTACACTTCTCTTCCTGTGTTTCAGCCTACCTTTGTGCTGGATCTTTGGCTAGCATTCAGTTGTCGGCATCCTAGCTGAGGATTCATAAGAAATTTGTTCATTATAAATCTGAATCACCTGAGAAAAGGGACTGCAACACTTTACTCTTTAGCATTTATATTCAGGAAAGCTGACAGTCTATATTTACGTATGCAACTTAAATTACAGGTGCTGTTGCTGGGGCCGTACAGCTGCCAATTTGATGACTATGGACTACTGGAAATGCCAGTAGAGTGAATCTGCTGCTGTTTGTATCGAAAATTTATGGGTGGAAAACTGTAAAGCAACAACTGAAAATGCTTCAAAGGAATTTTGTTTTAAAATCATAAATATGATGAATATTTTTCAGAAGAGTCATGCCAATCATGCACCTCACCAAGACCTATCTTCTGTCCTTCACCAATAAACCTTTTTAAAACCTCAAGACAAAACTTCACCATTTGGAATAGAAAAGAAACAGGAGTTTGCTGGAAGCTATGCGGGGCTAGTCTGTGGGAGTGCTGAGCTCTGGTTATGACATGAATAATAGAAGCATCATCAAGATAATAATCTTCAGGCATTCAATATTTCTTATTCATTCTTATTCAATAGCATTCCTATGGTACATTCAGTGTTCAGATGGCATGGCTTATATTAATACATTGTTGCTTTTCTTAGACAGCATGGGTCTTAATATTTATCATAAACTTGTTTAAGTGAGTTCAGTTCAATGAGCTGAAAAATAAACCAAGTGTGTCTGTTGAGTGATATTTGCTGGTTTGTTTACTTTTTTTAGTAGAACTGATACCTATTTACTTCTAGCTCATTTCTCCTGAACAGTCTTCCTTTTCCATCTGGGGGTGTGGCTAAAGGGACCATTTAGTTAATGTCTTGCATCTTGACCTCTTCTGTATTTGAGCCTTAGTTCTGGTATTTACAGAAATGGCCCTTGCCTGTACCTTCTCACCAAGTGCTGCTCTAGCTTTCTCTCTCAGCAAGTTGCTTCTCTCTGGCCACTGTCTCACTACTTTAAGGAAACCATCACTTGTGTCTCATTCTGATTTTTACAGAGACCAATGCATGTCCTCTCTCTGTCGTTTTCAGACTTTTTTTCCCTTACAGCATAGTAGGATTGTCTTATTGTCAACAGATGTGAGTTTATCTTTACATGGTATCTAATTCAGATTCAATGTTCTTGTGTGAATGAGTTTGTAGCTGCTCATTCACTCTACTCCCTTCATGGTTCTTGGATAGCTGAGTTCCTCTGCCAAGCCTCATGTCTCTCCTGCCAACAACTCTTCAGCCCTGTGGTCTGCTTTGGCTTCATACTGCTTAGTATCTCCCAAGGAAGAAGCTGTGACCTGTGGACCTTTTTGACCACATAAACATTATTTTTGCCTCCCTCCAAACCATTAGGTTGGATATCGGGATGAGTTTCTTCATGGAAAGTGTTGTCATGCCCAAAGCATGGGCTGCCCCATGGTGGAGTCACCATCCCTGGAAGTGCTCAAGAAATGACTGGACGTGGCACTTAGTGCTCTGGTTTAGTTGATGAGGTGATGTTCAGCCAAAGTTTGGACTTGATGATCTTGGAAGTCTTTTCCAACCCTAATGATTCCATGGTTGTGTTGTTACAGGCCTCAGTAGTTATCCACAGCCCTTCTCATCCTGCAGCTGGCTAGTGGTAATGTAAGGGTAGATTAGGTGGGCTCAGTGCTGAGGCTGTGCTGCCAGTGTTGATACCAGGCTGTGGCCTTGTCTTACCACATCAGCTGCTGTCACTCACCCAGTGACTCCAGTATGGTAGCTTATAAGACAGAAGCAAGTGATAGAGAGGGTCTGCAGCTGAGTAATACTGGGGTTAGCAGACCATGATGTTAAAGGCTGAGCAGTACTTGAGATTTAAGTGTTTATTCTTTTAATCATTTTGAAACCTGCCTGTGTCTGGATTACCTTGTACTATGCTTTATCTCCTGAGGCTTTTAGATATGATCTCAATTTCTGAACTGAAAGTTGTTTGAACAAGGGGTCCCCTAAGTGTTTCCAAAACCAATTTGTAAAATTGGTGGCCACAATAGGTTTTTTTGGCCTTGTTCCTACAAGAAGCACAGTGTGGGGGTTGTGTGCGTGCATCTGCGATTCAGGCAGTGCCTGTGGTCTTACCCTGAATGACCCGTGTCACTTGTCAGTCCTGCCCATGCAATGCAGAGTGAAGCATCTGCATAGGACAGGACTGGTAAGGCACTCTGCAGCCAGCCTGTCCTGGGGAAAGGGGGTGGCTCAAGGGCATGTTCTGTGGTCACTGAACCTGCACATAACCTGTACAGTGGAAGTCGAACCCTATCCCTGGCAGAAACTGGAGAGTGACTGTGAGCCTGTTGTTGCTGTTGACCTCTGTCTGTCAGGGATTATGTTTTTGTTTTGTTTTCACTATTGGGCAATGTGCCCTACTAAACTATAGTTCATTTTGAAGGTGCTATGAGTTTTTTTTGGAAGGCAAAGAGACCACTTGTTTTCTCATGCAAGTATTTAAGAATGATTACTGACTTGTGACTTCTTTTCAAACCTGAGGGAATATTCCAGAGAGTGCCAATATCTGCTGATTTGTGGGTGTTGGTTAAAAAAAATTGGAGACAAAGGACAAGGCTTGTGATATTGTAATTGCACTTCCTGAAAAACAGGACTATAACTCAGACTGAGGCATTCCTCATACACACTCCTGTCAGTCTCATCTGTTTTGTAAGAATTTTTGATAAATTATGCTTCTTCAAAACTGAGAAATAAGGAAAAAGGATAACAGTGAAAGGGAATGGGAATCTTTTTGGGTTTCACAGGCTGAGGTCTGGTATTTAAAAAAGAGCAAGAAGAGAGGATCATAAGTGGATTGAAAAGAGCACAAAACTATTTGTGGCAGTAGTAGAGGGAGGGGACCAGGATGAGTGTACTTAGCTATGGGGAAATATTGGGGCTATTTATGTTAGGCCAGTGTGAGAGTTCTGTTCTGTGTCCACATCTATAGGAGCTGTTCTCAACTAACTGTGGAGAGAGCCAAGAGGAATTAACATCTCTAGGCTAAAATTAGTCTTACTGGAGTCTGCTTTAGGAAATGACTGAGCTCATCTACTCCACAAGTTACTTACTCCAAGGCAATTATCTACATTTATTGCAGGCACTGATGAAAGTTGTTCATAAAACTCTGTTAATAGATTGGGACTGTTGAATTTTCACTGCACCACATCACTAGTCTTGCTAGAGAAAGAAGTCTCTAATGTCAACCTAATCCTCTTTTGCTGTAAGTTCAGGACATTTTTGACCAATTCAACATCAGACATATTCATGTTAACTGATTCATCTCCTTGTTGTACTACCCTAAAATATTATCACAATTTTGTAAATCAGTATGGGTTTTTTCCGAGACTTAAATATTCTGAGTTCTTTCAGTAATTCCTAATTTTCCTCATGTTTTTAGACATCATCTTCAGACTTCCCATAAGAGGCTGGCATCTTTTGAGGAGTGCTGTGCCACCATCTGACAATGAGACATGGATTGGAAGAATTCCTGCTTTTTTGACAATGCCCTAATTGCTGCTTCTTTAAAGAACTGGACTATTTTTTTTTTCCTAACCTGTTAAAATGGCATTTCTTGATAGCTTTTTTCCTAAAATCCATTGTCCTTTTTTCTCTTTGCCACTTTGTCTTCTAAAAAAGTCACAAACCCATTTCCACATTCTTTACCGCATCCCTCCCTATTCCTTAGAGTGGAGTCCAGGCAAGCACTGTCCTTTTTGCTACAGGACAGACACGTTTCAAGAACTTACTGGGAAAGCCTCAGCTCATGTATCCTACACACCTACACATTGGGTATCTAGACCACATGTCCAGGCTGTCTCTCCAGTCAGTGGATAGGAGCACTCCCAAGAATGTTTGACTCCATTTAGAATATCAGCCTAGGCTTAATGGCTCTTGTCAAATATTTTCTCTGTTCACTGACCATAAAAGTGTTTGAATGTTAGGCCAACTTGAACAGGCCTTGTAATACTCCTTTTTTTCAGCTAAAGGTTGGGAAATTCAGAACACCAAATTATACACTTGAGGTCATTTTTGTTGCAACCGTCACAAGCTTTGCCGTATGAATTTCCCAATGTGATATTATGCTGTGCTCTAATCCAAGACAGTCCCAATAGTCTTCTAGCCCTTTTAATATTGTCCAAAGATCTTAAAGCAAGAAGTCTGTCTCTGCTTGGACTTCAGAGAAAGTGTATGCATGCTTAGTATGCCAGATTTTTCCTCTCCGCTGAACAAACTGTAACCTTCTCTAAATATGCCAGTTCTATAGCTCATCCAATGCTAATGAAATATTTTGATGAGACCTTGGGCTCAATGCTCTTTTCCCCTTAACTGGTTCATGGAAAAGAGATGGTTCTTTGCCCGACATCATCCTTTAGCCTCTATAATTTTATTGCAAATTTACCTTTAATTATTTTAAGCCCCTCCCGTGGCTGCCCTCATTCCCTGAGAACTTCAAATTCAAGTCCATCAGTTTTGACTTAAAACTATGCTCATTATCTTAGCAAGCCAGTGTACAAATATATTGTTCTTTGTTAACAGGAAGCTTAGGATCTGAGGGGAAATAGTGGAATGGTGGGTCACTGAGGAAAGAACCTGCAGAAGAGGTCAAAACACAAGCCTAAATCCATTTGACTTCAAAAGCATCAATAGAAATTTGAAAAACAAAATTAAAAGCCAAGTTTCTATCCAAAATGTTGCAGTTCTGGCAAACCTCTTCACTAAACTAAAGTAAAATGCTAGTTTTTCAATGCTAGTCAGTCATCTCACATGAAAAGAAAAAAGGTTTATTTTAGCAAGACAGGTTTTCTCGTGGTTTGTTTCCAGTCTCTTTCACAGTGTGCTGATGCTAACAGAACTTGACAGTGTAGTAGAGAAGGACTTGAAAGTGTGAGTGAAACATAAGAGAGTAGAAGTTTGTCACTGGAACTTTGGTACTGCAGGGTAGTTTGAAGCAGAGTTTTTCTTTATTCTAAAATTAGTTTGAGTCTGAGAGATCTTATAAGAACAAACCTGCATGCTTGGCAGTGATCTATGTGATTTCCAGTGTGAAAAGTTGTGTTCTAAGCAGGCAGTGAAATTCTCTAATGCTCTAACTTTTTCCGTTGGCCTTAGGAAAATGTCAAACCTGGTTGTGATTGAACTTCATTAAATTAAACAGTGTTTTCACAGAATCACAGAATGGCTTGGACTGGAAGAGACCATAGTTTCAATGAATTTCTGTTCATATCCAATTACTAGAGAACTGGCCCCACCTAATACATCCCATCAGACTTAAACAGCTTAACAGTTTTAACATTCTGCATTGATTTCAGAGTTTCAGATGGTTGTTCAGACACCAGATTTGCAAGCAAGATATGGGATTATATTGGCCTCTCCTTGCAGAGAGGCAAAGCTGTTTGCAATTTCAGCTTGTGTGTCACATCAAGCTCTCTGGAACTTTTTCTGTTGCACCCAAATCTGGCCTAAGCTCATTTATGAGTCTTTCTGCTCAAGACTCCTGACAGATTCATGGCAGCTTTCTTTTGATGACAGAGGAGTCTGTTGTATCCCCTTTCTTTTGTACGACTGGAGGCCCTAGGAATCTAGACCTTCTATGTGCTTGAAAAATTACTGGATAAATGCTATCAGTGATTTAGCAGACTGCCAAAATCACGTGTCTCTATGTTACTGATGGCAGTTATGCAAGTTATGGAGTTGCTTAGCAAATGAGCTCATAAGAACTTGAATACTGTATGCAAATAACAGCTTCAGAAAGTATTGTAAAAGTTCACACATTGATTTACTTGCTTTAGGTGTTAATATTTCTTCTTTGTAATCTTTGGATATCAGATTCATCCGAAGCCTGATTGTTGATCTGGGAAAGAAATATTTCATAGGATGTCTCCTACAGAACTTGGTCCTTAATTTTGTGAAATGAGAGAGTTTAAGAATTTAGATCCTTATAAATACAGATAGTCTGTAGGTCTATTCCCTAATCAGAAGCTAGAAAAAATTGTAGCTGTGACTACATATTTGTGACTAGAGAAAAATTGAACTTATGAAGAACAAGCTTTTATTTATAAATAGGACTCTGAACAAAGCTCATTATGGTAGTTTACTGCAAGACCATGAAGACCAGACCCTCAGTAAATTTGAACCCTCAGTAAATTACCATGGCTTCACTGAATTCAGGGAAGCTGCATCCATTTATACCAGTTGAGGATGACAAATTTCCAAGGCCTGGAAGCGGGTGGAGGCATGAAATTACTTCAGTATTATTACTTCAGCAAGGCCTTCTACACATGTCCCTACCATGGGACCACCATGGAGCATTTGTCTGAGGAGCAGTTTTGTCACATCAGACTAAATGAGTTTCTGTTGCGGCTCTCAGCACTCAGTCCCATCAAGGCCCCTCACATGGCTGCTCCAGCACACAAGAATGCATTCAGGAAGGAGATGGGATCAAAGCTCTGCTGGAGCTGGGAGTCTGGACAGAGGACCCAGGCAGCTCCGCAGAGCAGCACACCCGGGGCAGGAGGAGGTGAGCTGGCTGCAGCTGGTGGGCGTGCATTTCAGTTCTGCTCCAAATTACATGTCTTCACTTATGTTTCCTTCAGTGTGAAATTATGTTTATATGTATTTAATTCACTTTAACGATTTGCTCTAATTTGTCTGTCTTTATTAGACTTCATAGAAATAACTGTATCAAAGAAAAAGCCAGTCAACTGAACAAACTTGCCTGATGTAGGTTTTTCAAGAGTCAGTGATTCACACTCGCTGTAGTCTTGGCCTTACTTAGTTTTTCATATTTTGCTGAGGGTAGATAGATCTGAGGTAGTTTCCTGTTTGCAAGTTGCAGCAGATGACTTAGAGCTCCTCTCTCCCCAGAAATGAACTTTCTGAACATGAACTGGCAATTGAGCAACCAGTCTCATGAGACAAAAATGCTGTCAAAGTGGTCTCATTCACACTTCCTGTCTGCGTGTGCAACCACATACCTAGGGCTGGCTGTGGGACTGAGACCCTGTGGGAGCTGATTTGACTCACTGTAGTAGCAGAAAACAAGGCCAGCAAAGAAATGGATGATTTTCTGCTGTGTAGTGAGTTAAATTGCCACAGCAAGGGTCCCGTGAGCATCACAGTTAGCACAACAGAATCGATGGCTTGGTGTGGCTGGGAGTAAGAGTGGGAACAGGAGTGAGATACTCTCTTTAACTCCTTTTGGGAGTGTGCTCAGGTGGCCTTGCTGAGCATGGAGCTGTGAATTAGTTTCCTGTAGGGTTTTCAGGCAGAGGAGGAAAGTGCCTGATTTATTTGATTGCCTAAAAGGTTAGACAGTTCTCAAAAGAAAGCAGAATGGATCACTCTTGGTTTATGTGGATTTTAGAGGCTGAAGTTTCATCTTTGGCAGGATTTGAGCAAGCTGGATCCCACCCTGGAAGATCTGCTTATAAAACAAACAAACAAAAGAGTTGTTCTGTGTTTTTCACTGGAACGCCACTGACTGTGTTAATGACAATGGGGACCACCAATAGTGTGAACTCCCTGTTCTAATGCAATACTTCCAGGCTTCTTTATAAGAGGCATCAAAGGCAAAAAAATTCTGCATTAGCTCTATGGGAGCTGTGTGCATACATCAGAGGGCAAATTTGGCCCCCAGTGTTCTCCCTGCAGTGAATTTGAGTCTCTGATAGCATCAGTGCAAGAAGAATAGAGCAGTAGCTTAGGAGGCATGTGGCATTTCCTGGCTGGGTGCAATGGATTCCCCAGCTGAAACCAATAAAAATCAGTTCAGGAAGAATTTTTCAGAAAATCGGTGGTGAAAATGACAGTCTTGAAATGCTCACACAATTCTTGCAGCTGTGGAGTCCTTAAAGTCAATGAGTTCCAGGAAAAATGACAATAGTTCTGCAAACTTTCCCATGACTGCCTCTGGGCAGGCATTCGGAATAGCTCGTTTGCTTCAACGATGCTAATTCATTAATCATTAGAATACTTTTGTTCAGTTCCCTTTGAAGTTGGCCACAACTTTTCTTTTCTCCTAAGATGAAATGTGGTCAATTATATCCATACATGGATATAACACGGGGCAGGTTCTTCTCCTTGACAAATTATTTACTTGCTTTGTCAACCCAGACTTCTTGGTCTCTGATGTTTCTCAATTGTATATACTAACCAGAAAATGTTGCATGTGGTCCAGTTTTGCCGTGTTCGGCTTTTATTTCAGCTCAGTCCTTTATGTCCTCAGTTTCTGTGGTAAACTTTGTTGTGATTGGTCCTTAATTTTCTTATTAGAACACACATAATTTTTTGTGCTCACAGCCAACTGCAGCACTACCCTTTCAAAGGCATGACTAGTCCAGCAGTACCCCTGCTCCAGGAACAGATTGGCTTTGAGAACCTCCCTTGTCCTTCCTGCCTTTCCTTCCATTTTGGAACCAAAGGGTGACCAAATTTCAAGCCAGAGGGTGTCACAACTCTCCTCTGAGAAGACTTAGTCTTACCTAGCCCTAATTTTCTAGCAGCTTGGGTCCTCCAGCACTGCAGCTATCTCTCCCAGTCCTCTTCCAAATATCTGGCCTCTCCAACAGGCTTTATCCTCTCCTGCGGGTGAGGCTTCACGAGGCAGCTGATTCAGCCCACGAACTTGCTGCTGGTGAAAGGGGCAGGCCTGTTCCTGGACACATGCTCCATTTGTCTCCCTTCTGTCATCCCTGGGATGTGTCTGATCCATTAGCTCTCTAAAGTGGTGAAAAGTATTCACTTTTTCTTGATTTGTTTTGTTTTGTTGGGTTAGATTTCTGCCAGTTTAGTGAGCTAAATTCACTTTTCAAGGGGTCAAATGAATGCAAGAGCTGGTGAAAGGGAAGGGTAGGTCTCCACAGCTGGCAGCAAGAGAGGGAGCAAATCCAGTGTTGGTTAAACTGAGGTGTTTCGGAAAAATATGGCAGCTGCTGCTGCCTTTTGCCTGTTCCTTCAAGCCCTTGCTAGATTGAGTGTCTTAGGAAAGATTGACAGAGAGTGCCTGGTTTGTGGATCTGAAGGAGATTCAGGCCTCAGATAGGTGTTGACCTGCTCAGTCAGTTCATCCTGTGATGTTTCCCAGTGGTTGTCCAGAAATGAACATGGAAAGGCTTCATGGGACATGTAATTTGGGGGCATCAAGAAGTAGAACATTCTGCAGTTTAGGAGATTAGTGCCTAGATTCTATGTTTAGGAGATTAATGCTTAGATTCTATGGAATGTCTTGTTTCTTTGTGGGTATTTCTCCCTTCTGTTTAACCAAGAAAGTTGTGGTGGTAAGGGTGACTCTTGTAGCAGGATATCATACTGGTGCTCATAGGCTCTATTTGGATTTGCAGTTTTAACATGTAGTTCTGAAAATTATATACAAGAGAGGCTCAACAAATTCTGCAGTAGGCAAGGGACCTCTCCAATACCCCTTCAGAGATATGACAGAGCAGAACAAACTTCCATCTCACTGTAATGTTAGAGACCTCAGCTACTCATTGTTTTGGTGACAACAGGATTGTCACTAAAAAGTAACTGTGACCTTCAAGGAGATCTGCTGCTGCCTGGAATCCTAAGCCCTGAAGGTTTTTACATCTTAGTTTGAAGTTTTTCTGGATTTCTGCATCTCAGTCATTCAAAATCAAGAGAAGTAGAGAACTAAGGATACACAAATCATTCCCTAGTTTAGTTGTTCATCCTACAAGATCTGTGTTTCCAAACTGCAGAAACATGATTTTATGGATGAACCACTCAGTGGACAAGGAATTGGCTGGATGGTCATGCTCCAAGAGTGGGACATCCCTCAAGGGCTGGTGTTGGGCTGGGTGCTGTTTAACCCCTTTGTCAGTGACAGGGACAGTGGGACTGAGCACACCCTCAGCAGGTTTGCTGATGGCACCAAGCTACAAGGAGCAGTCAAGACACTGGAGGGAAGGGATGTTATCCAGAGGGACCTGGACAGGCTTGAGATGTGAGTCTGTGTGAACATCATGAAGTTCAACAGAGCCAAGTGACAGTTCTGCACCTGGGTCGGGGCAATCCCAAGCACAAACACAGACTGGGTGGAGAATGGGTTGAGAGCAGCCCTGAGGAGAAGGATTTGGGTGATGTTATGAAAGCCAGCCATGTCCTGGGCTGAATCAAAGGGACCAGCATTTCAAGGGGGGTGATTCTGCCCCTCTACTCTGCTCTTGTGAGACACCACTCAGAGTACTGCATCCACCTCTGGGGCCCCAGCATCAGAAGTATGTGGAGCTGCTGGAGCAAGTCCAGAGGAGGACCATAAAGATGATGGGAGGGCTGGAGAACCTCTCCTGTGAAAAACAGGCTGGGAGAATTGAGGTTGATCAGCCTGGAGAAGAGAAGCTCTGGGGAGACCTTCAAGCACCGTCCAGTACCTAAAAGGGAGTGACAAGAAAGCTTGAGAGGGACTTTCTACAAGGCCTTGTAGTGACAAGGGGCAATGGCTTTAAGCTGAGAGAGGGTAGGTCTAGATTAGATATTGGAAGAAATTCTTTTACTATGAGAGTGGTGGGGCACTGGAACAGATTGCCCAGAGAAGTTATGGCTGCCTCATCCCTGATGGTATGCAAGGCAAGGTTGGATGGGGATTTGAGCAACCTGTCTAGAGGAAGCTGTTCCTGGACAAAGCAGGAACTAGACTATTTTTATCATCCCTTCTTACCCAAACTATTCTATGATTCTATGATTTGATCATCATTATCTGGGGCAGTATTGCCATCAGTTTCTGTATGATTCATTCTGGAGGAGAAAAAGAGAAGTTCACCAACACTGTTATCTTATAGATAGGAGCTATTTGTGTTCCTGATGACCATATTCAGCTATTTCTGGGTGAATTTGTGGCTGTAGGAAGGTTGCATATGTCTCTGCTTGAGTGGAAGGCTGAGTCTGGGCAGATCTACAGGCAATTGAATCCATGCCAGAAATGGGCCACTATCCTGGGGAGGAAACAGAGAGATCTGAAATTCCCATAGCAGATACAAAAAAACCCCCAAACTAAACCAAAACAAAACAAAGTGACAAATCCTAGTTTCAGTAATCCCCTCCAGAAAAATCCAGACAAATTAATTGATGTTAAATGCTTTTGCTGAGCAGTTGAAATGCTGACCCTTCGTCTCCTAAACTTACACCTTCAGGATGGAATAGTTAATTCTGACTGATTTTTTTTCTTGCGATGTATTGAGGCCAAATGATTTTTGCAGGGCATTAACATACATGGGAATTAGCTATACAAAAATAGAAGTACAGTAAGTCCTTAGATCTATTTTATCTCTTGATTGTGTTTTGCCAATTTAATTGAGCTCCTGGCTTGCACCTGTTGAATATTTGACATTTCTTATATACTTTCATCAGATACACTTCTCTGCTTGCATACCTTTTACTGTATGGGAGGAAGTGAGATTTATTCCCATTATAAACTGAGGTGAATTGGTTATATATTAAGTGGACTTGTATTCCTTTGTCTCTCTGGTGTCCTAGGCTGTTCTTTTCTGCACATGGAAGTTTTATTGCTTCTCTTTATTTTTAGTGTCCTAATACAGCAAAAACTGCTGAATAAACTGAATTTGTGACTGTTTTGTCTTCTGGACATAAGATTATTAATTATCAGAATACATAGGTCTCTCAGAATTACATACATTTAAAAATAATGGTGTTATATATTTCCCCCTCCTTCATATAGTACAGACACCTAACACCATCTCATTTGTCCCAATGTTAAATGACCTCTGTCAAAATACTGGCTAAATACAGAGTGGGAAAATGTAGATTTGCTGAATATCGCTCATGTTTTTGGTATGGCACCTCAGATAGGTTAAGCTGGTCCTGAAAGGAGAAGCAAACCTGTTGGACATTTTGACATGAAAAGTGACTTTTACTTTTGCTGGAGGTTAGAGAGGAAGAACAAGTAAGCAAGAAGTACCACTAGGAGAGTGAAAGACAAAGCAAACCTTCCATTTATCTAATTTGGTGTTGTGGGATACTCTGGCCTCTCAGGAGCCATATTCATGCTCCTGATGCAATCAGCCACTCCCATCAATGACTTCAAGCCTGGGAGTTACACCCATTTACATTAGGGGATGGAAGTATTCCTCAAAGAATACTTAACTCTTTGGGGCTTTGACCTTTAAGCTACTCTACTTTATGATTTGTGTTTTGACCAATCCCATTGCTGTGATTTAATTTCAACTGCTGCAAAACTTGGCTTATAGTGTACTGAACCCAGCAGGCAAAGTAGAACTCACTTTGTGAATCTAATTATTCAAGGAAACAACTATTTTAGTTACAAAATAAAGCTGGTTTTGCTCCAAATCTTAATTCCGACCCTTCTCTGTTATTGTTTTTATTAGACTAACTGATAAAATAACGCAGACAAGATTTCAGGCATACAAGCCCTCTTTTAGATATGAAGCAGAAACAGCAAATGTCAAGAGTATAATTCATTTCATATGTCCATGCCCCCATTCCATGAACACTCGTTCTTTATGCCAGTCTCTGTCTGCTGACTCCTGTGTTATGCTGACAGAGCCATTTGCAACAGCTCCTACTGAATTTGATCACAGAATTGATGCAGATGAGGAATGGCTGGTACTTCTCATCCAGGTGACCTCTTTGCTGCATTGCTGCCTGAGTGCTTGTGCTTGCACAAAAGAGAAAATAACTGAGCATAAAATAAAACAGGTTGGCACCAAGCCAAGGGCAGAGTCTGGGGGCACCATCTCCAGCAGCACCTGTGTTCAACACAAAGCTAGTATTTAGCAGTATGATGCTGTACTTGCACCTAGTAGTACTGATCTCAGCTTATATTGCAAAGAAATGTATCCTTTGAAGCTATTATTTATCCCACCTTTCTCTTCAGCTCAGTTTACTTGTCCTGGCAATTTCAGTTTTCTGTTATGACCCATCCCATGTTTTCCTGCTGTCTGTTCCCTGCCTTTCTAGTCTGTCATGCAAATTTTTATGTGATAGCACCATACTGAAATCTAGGAAATGCAGGTATCTTACCATTCTTTCCTTTCTTTTGCTCTTGAATGTTTCTTGTTTCTTTTACATATTACCCCTTTTCCACTTGCACCTCTTTTCCATTCCCTGCACAAGTTTCTCCTTGAGTTATTCTTCTGCAGATTTGCTTTGTGGTATCTGCCTGTGTCTCTCATTGATTCCAGGAGGATCTGAAGTTATCCTGAAAATGCCATGGCATTGTACGTGCAAATGCTTCTTGTGAACTGAAGGTAAGAAAAACCTGGAACTGATTTAGTGTCCAGCTCATCCTACATGGTCCAGTGGGGAGCAGTGGACACCCTCTCCCCTCTAACATCTTGTCACAAACACTATTGCATTGTCATGTTGTTGAATAAAGGATGAGAGCTGTGCTGCAATGGATTTTATCTGTTTGCAGTATTTCTCTGTTTAATTGTGTCCCTACTTCTGAAACTAGGAACAGTACATTCCTGGGAATTATGTTTCTGAGAAACAACAGCAGCACCAAATGGCATGCTGCACTGCTGGGAGTGACCCTTTGAAATAAAATGAATGTTCTCTGACATTCTTTCTCTCTTCATTGTAGCTTAACTGGCATCAATACAAAGGTTTACATCTGTATTAAAGATGTTGGTGATTGCTGAATGCATGATACATGAATGGCCATTATCATCTGCAGAGAGTTAGTGTACTATGCATATAATCAATCAGATTCTGTTCATGTCAGGAGCTGGCCAGCTCATTACAGCCCATATCAGATTAACCCTTGCAGCTGAGTGATAAAAGGCAGAAATATTCTGGAGCAGGCCAAATGGTCATCCAATCTACATACTTTTCTGCATGACAATGCCTTAGGAAAGCAGATTTATTAAACATCAATCCAGACAGCCTGAACACTTTCATTTAGTCACTCATGTCTGGTCTTGAATCTATTTTTCACTCATCCAAGAGAGGACTTTATTTCCCACTTAGCACTGTCCTGATATTCAAATTCTATGTATTCTGCTACTGTATGTGGTCAGGAAAGCAAACTCATCTGACATGCTGCTATCTGCCTCTTGCATGATGGGCTAGTGCTAAAAACACTTGGGAAGTAGGTGGAGAGTAGGAGGCAGAAGGGATAGAGCTGATAGGCTCTAGTCCTTCACTCTGCTTGGGCCAAGGGCAGAATTGGGATTTCAGATCATGTTCCCTGGGCTCTGTTGTTTTATCCAATGACAAATCATTGAATGAAAGTAAAAACAAAATTGAGAGCATGGCCTGGAAGGCCAGCTTCCTAATGTGCACACTCTCCAGCAATCAGCAAAGTGAGCCAGTAATATAAGAGGAAATTAAGCATTTTCTGGAAGCGTTAAACAACACTGATAAAGCTACTTCAGCCGTGAGATATATAGATTTGAGGAATTTTATCTGTTATAAAGGATAATCTATCTGGCATCGTTATCTGTGAAAGGCCTTGATCCCTGGGTTTGCTGATCTGCTAATGCTTCACAGCCACACTGCTGGGTTAACGGGCCACATCCAGCATGGGAGGAGACATGGCTTCAGCAACAGCTGGAGAAAAATGATCTGATCTGTAAATCTGTCATTTTGCCATGATCTTTCCAAGGAATATGAAAAAACAAAGAACCTCATGTTTCTGCCAGAGTTAGTTTAGCATGATTGTGGCTCTCAGTGCTCAACTCATTGCTAATTTCCATAATAACTCTCAGACCCTATAGAATACGGAACGTGCACTGAGGGAAAGTCCAATGCATGTCTGAGAAGCCCAGAGATGTCCTCAGACGTGTGCTCCCACCTCTTGAGTTGACTGTGCTGAGAGCTGAATCCCTATAAACAGCTGAGGAACCTCTTAAAATAGCCTTAATTTTTACAGCAAGATGATGACATCTTTGAAACTGTGGTCAGGCTTTGAAGCTGACAGTAGCAAAGCTGAAGCTTCTGGAACTGCAGTCCCAGACCAGCACAGATGCCTGCTCTTCACCCTGCATTTGGTTTATAACTGTTGGTATAATTTTTGAATTATTAGAATTTCAAGAATAAGAAATTCTTGTAATCTAAACAAGTAAAATAGCACTATAAATAACATTTAATCTTCATTGTGACCAAATTAAGTGGAGCAAGATGTTATTAAACACATTTCAATTCATTGCCATAGTTTCTCTTAAATTTTATGTGAAGCAGGAAGCTGCAGTTGAAAGCAGGGAAAGACAAAAGTTTCTGACTGAGCCAAGGATGTGGCACAGCTGGGAAAAAAGTAAATATAAATCTCAGGCGGAATATTGCTAGCAGAAGCATTAAACAAAAAGAGGAATTTTTCTGTGTGGTACCAATATGACCTTAGCTGAATTCTCATACAATTTTATCTGCTTGTGTTAAAAAACACAACAAAGATTCAAATTGAAACAGGTGCAGAGAAGGTTGGAAGAGGAAGCCTGCTTCAGGAGGGCAGACTAAAAATAATTGGTATTTAGCCTGATGGATGAAGGCTGATAAGGGATGTAAATAGTTCATAGATATATTTTGTGGGTTAGGACAATAGAGAATAAACACAGTTGGGACCTACTCAGTCTTACCTAACTCTGGAAGGAAGGCACAGGGCTGCAAAAAGATATAGATACATTTAGTCTGAAAGTTAGAAGAGCATCTGTGACCACTAGTTGTGGTTATTTTGTCCTTTTCCTTTTAGGACTAATGCTCAGCCCTAAACAAGCCTCTACCAATTGGGAAGGCACCAAGAAGAAGGAAGCAGAGGAATTAAACCAGGAGGAGAACTGATGAAAGCTGAAATGACACGGCATAAAGGTTGGGAAAGAGATTGCTAAGGCACGGGGTAGGGGACACTGAGTGTCCAGGGAAGTGGTGGGAGCTGCCTGGTGTGCTGGGTTCCACTCAAAAAGGGGGGTGAAAGAAGGAATTCACATCACCCCTGAATTTGCTGTGAGCCTTGCTCTCATTTATCCTCCTCCTGCAGACCTGGGGTGCCTGCTTGGCCAGGGCTGGGAGGTGACTGTGGAGGAGACTTTATGAGGTTGCCTTCCAGTGGGGCTCTCAAAGGAAAAAATGTTGCATTTAAGTGGTGACTTCTCTGCACAGGAAAGAACTGTATGTTTCCATGTACAGCAAGGTGAAGCCAATCCATATGGTTTTCTACTCTTACTGTCTTAAAAAAAACCCCTCAAAACCTAACTCTTCCCCAAGTCTAACAGTATAACTGATGTCTAAAGATTTGTTTTGTCCCAGAAGAAACTGTGTAATTGCTCATAAGGCTCATTAGAAACCTGTTAACTAGCATGACTTTGCATTTACAGCTTTGGGAAACGTAAGTAAGGTTTTTGGCTGTTTTGTCTTTCTTCTTTTATTTTCTTGAGAGGTATGGCAAAAGGCTTCAGGTTTCATATCAAGCTCTGATCACAGTAAAAAAATCTGGACAGAGTCAGTTGTAATGACAACTGCCTGTGTGATATTGACATACAGCAGAGTTTTATTGTGAGGTTCTTTTAACCTAGAAGTGCAAAAATGCTTCTTGGATTGATATCTTTATATGTCAGTATTTCATTCACTGCATGGAAATGGGTGAGAGACTAGAGAGCCTTGACAATGTTATGTGCTGGAAAATGTCTTGTGAATCTTTCAAGCACTTGGCATTGTTAGGTTTTTAATATCTCTGAGAATTAGATGAGAATGGAGAGAAAACTCATGAAATTGCAGCTAGAGCTGAGTGCAAATTTCTGGAGCTGTTTTGATACAAGTGGCAAAGAAAAAAATTTCCACTTGTCTGGAGGAAACCTCTTTAGAGTTCATACCAGACTCAAATTGGAAGCATAATTCCATCAATGTTGCTCACAGATTCTTTTAAATAATCCATTTATATTTCCTTCCCAGCTCTACAACTAGATCTAGTCCCCATGAATTTGCTGGAAGAATGAATGCCACTAGAGCCTCACCAGCTCTCATGTCCTGAGAATCTCTTGTTTCCTTGCCAAAATCTCTTTGGATTCCTTTTGGTATGAAGTAGGTTCTCAATGTGATGTGACAAGATGCATATATGACACATAACATATAACATCATTGCTATTGTTGGATGATCTTCTGGAATCAGTCTGAGACACCAGAGAGATTCTGGTTTATCCCTATATTATTATATACCTGAACTCATTTCTCAAACCCTAACTGTTAAACAACCTTAGAAAGGTTGTTTAACGAAGTGGTATCCTTAGGAAAATATGGATTCACATATAATAGCCCTAAGTGGAAGTAGTAATTTTTATTGGGCGTTTTTATGTTAAGCAAAGCAAAAAGATCCCCTCAAAACTCTCCAAACCAATTCCCTGTTTAAACACTTGTATTTTGGCTGCCCTGTGATAAAAACATCAATGCTAAGAAAGTAAAATAATGCCCAAAATCTATAATGGTGTCTACTCGAAGAGCGAGTTTCATGGAACCATCTTGAGTCTGCAACATCTTAAGGATTTTTCTTTGACATTAGCCTAAATAGGAATAATCTGAATCTACCAGAGATCACACTAATTATGGAATAGTGCTTCTCCTGTGTCTGAACTTTAATGTTTTCCCTACCCTGTTTTGTGCATTGTCTCTTTTAACACTGTTCTTTTTACAGTAGAACCATTGGACACAAGTTGAAGCATATTATTTCTCTATTTGCATAAAGCATATATTCATTTGAATATAAATTTTAAAAAATCCAAAGCCCATACAGTTTTAAGATGCTTCTAAGTTCTTTCTCCCAAGCAAGAATGACCAAGCATTACACATAAAAGAAGCAGAGACCTGGAAGTACTTTGCTATCTAACAGACTTATTGATCTAAGTTAATGTTTACATTCTTTGCCTGGCATCATTAAGAAGACTGTCCCACATTTGGCTGGGATTTTTCTCACCTGAATTCAGGTGTTCAGCCTGGTAACTCAACTAGTTTCATCTAGGCTGTGTCTACACTGAGACAGGTGACTTTAATCAGCTGGTCTAGGGTGGGATGTCCCACCCTCAGAAGCATTTCCCTCTCTCTCTTCAATACATCTGGAATTTAAGATGGGCTTTGAATAAGCACTTAACCTCTGAATGATCACCTTGGAATAGCAGGTAATGAACCTACACTGATAAGTTAAGTGTGATTATGACTCCAAGGTATTCAAACATTTTACCATGATGTATTTAGTGTTAATTATGGCTAGGCCTATTTTAAGTAATCAGCTCCACTAATGATACTTTTTGCAATTAGTATTTTACTTATTGGTATTTCAGACTTCATAATTTGGCCATGAGAAGATATTGTTTTTTTGTCTAGCTCAACTGTTTGTGTGATAATAAAAAAAGTGTTTTCTAACTTGTATTGCTTATGTTATCTCTTGGACAGGGTGTGCTTGAGATAAATAAGAAATGGACAGTGCAGATTGAAAACATGTGATTTGAAACAAACATGCATTTAAGAAAAGGAAACATTTGGAACTTGTTAGCTTTGTGAGCACTTCTTGCAAATAGATGTAATTCTAATGGTCTTAAGGATCCATGCAAGGAAGGGAAGGACTTTATCTTCCTTGACCTCTGAAGTAGAATGATTGGCAAATATTGGGACTTAATTTGTTGGAAAACAAGTGATCTCATGGTTTAAGTGGATTTGTCAGTGAGTGCAGTAAGAATTATGAAGATGCAAATCACAGGGAATGAAAGAAATTTGGTTCCACATCGTTTTATTGTCATGAATGTTTTCAGTAATGTGTTTACTCTAGTATTCTCTATGCTGATGTACAGAAACATCTGTTAGGCAGGGGAGTCCAAGTTTTAGTAATTGTCTTGTCAAGGCACAAAAAGATCAAGTAGCTTGCTCAGGGTCACACAGAGAGTGAGATTTAGTTTGTGTTTGCAGAGAAGTATTGCTGGATCCCAGCCTTTTATTTAGCTGGTGGAGCTCATATTCTCCTTAATATTTAGAACTTGTTCCATGTAGCACATGATTAAAGGGCTTGCGGCTCCAGCTTCAAAACCTACTGTTATTTGAGTTGGAACCCAAAGCACTTCTATTCTGAGGGCAAATTAAAGGTATTAGATAGAAAAGTAAACAAACCATGATTTTGTAATATGTAGCTCTAATCATTTGGAAAAGCTAAGCTTGCAAAGATAGTACAGCTGCTAGCAGCATAATAAGTATTGTGCAGTATTTTAATTCTGCTATTTAGAAACATTTTTGACATTACCTATAGACAACTGGGAACAGAAAAAGATCTATTCTTGTATTATGTATTTGTTATTTAATGCACCAAGCTGGTAGGGTTTAAAACACATTAATCCTAATCTCCTTAAAATTTCTTTTTTATTTAAAGAAGAACCTTCACTTTGAGGGTTTTTTTTTACTATAAAAGATCTCTAAAAGTAATATTTTAGAAAAAAAAAATTATTTAAAAGATGGAATCCATGAGTACTGGAATAACAATCAATTTTAATAAAAAATTTAGGTGTGTAACTCTGCGGAATGTAAAATATGTTTTGCTCCTAGTCGAGGAACTGCACGAGTTTGCAGGTGCTGCCACATCCTGCTTGTTCAACTGTGGCTCTCACTGCCTGCATTTGATGGCCCTTTGACAGCCATATGATGGCTCTTTGCAGTGGAAGCTGCCGGGCGCAGTTGAACCCTACCCTTCTTCATGTTATCCAGAATTGAAAACCCATGTAAATTTTCAGTACAAACCAGCCTAACCTACCTTTTAAATGTCTTCAGTGGTTCTCAGATCTCCTCAGATTTTATTTAGAAATATATTTTTCAGGCTTGCCCAAGAGACCTCTTAATGCGTTCACGTTTGCAATACTTTACACTCCCAGCTTTCCCATCAGGTCTGTCTAGGGTCATTTTTATTTGGAAAACCTTGAGTTTGTTACCTATGCAGTAGTCTTTAGGCCATGATAGAAGGAAGAATCACTTTGAATTATGTTTGATTAACTGTTTTTCACTATTCTTGTTTCCTTGTCTTTAATGTCCACAATTTATTCTTAATTTCCTTAATTAAAAATTAGAATGCTATGAATATAAAATCTCACGTTCCCAAATATTAGAATGACAGGACTGGAAAAGAAGTAGATATTTTTAGTACATGAATATTACAAATTTTAAATTGTACCCTGCTGAAGTTCTGTGCACCATTTCAGATCCTGTTCCCTTTATTTTTTCAGACAGATGGATCCGAAAAAAAAAAGTACAGTGAAATTGCCAATTAAAAAAATCTATTTCAGTCATAAAGCTTATCCTGAATAAATAGCTTACTTTTCTCAGAATCATAAAATTAAACATAATATTTCATGCTTTTTAAAAATTAAATTAAAAATAAAAAGGGTGATTTTGGCCAGCTTTCCACAATATTCTCCAAAACATTCAGCTTCATCAAATCTCAGGCTGTGGTGAGGTATTTGGCACAAGCACCAAAGAGTCTGGCAGAAACAAAAACTGACTGTCCTTGAGCATTTATTGCTGCTCTTGTGTCTGATCACTCGGTCTTCTGGTGTGTCTCTGTGCATAAGCTGCAGAGACAATTTACATTTACATGTGTAAATGTGACTGATGTTGGAAAATACGTCTTTAAAATAAAAGTTGCCTGCCACACTTTATCCATTTCAGCACTTAGATGGTGAAAAATTTGATGTAAAAGGACTTGGAACACTGGCAAGAGTATTTTCCATTGGAAAGGAAGGTGAAGTATGGTACTCAGCAACTACTGGGGAAAGTGGCTTAAGTGGGGATATATAGAGTGACTCTTGTCCAGAACTGTCCTGTGGTACTCAGCTGGCCAAAAAGAAAATTTACCCTACTTTTGGGAACAAATATCGCTGCCAGTCTCAGGCATTTGAAAATCATGAACCAGGCCTCAAAAATCACAAGATTAAGAAGAAAAGAAGAACTTCTAGAAACAGTATGCATTTGAAGCTATTTGTACCCTGGGTTTTTTCAGTATTTCCCATACATTGCAACCTCTTTTCCAAGTAATCTTCCACACCTTTGAGGGTTAAAGATACTCTTAAAAATGGAGATTTTCATGAGGAAACATGACTTGAAGAGCTTGAATTTTGCGAAAACCATTGGCTATGAGAAACTTGG
Source organism: Polioptila caerulea (assembly GCA_013397295.1). Classification (NCBI taxonomy): domain Eukaryota; kingdom Metazoa; phylum Chordata; class Aves; order Passeriformes; family Certhiidae; genus Polioptila; species Polioptila caerulea. The sequence continues at coordinate 22,455 of VYXF01012378.1, read as the reverse complement.
ATAATACATTCAAAAAGGGTTGGCAATAAAGAGTAAAAGAATGGGGAAATGAAGTACAAAGGCTTCAGAAAGCTTAAACTGCCTCTCTGAGTGAGTTGACAGCACTGTTACTGAAATTAAAGTGAGGCTGGCCAGATGAGAAGAGACTGTAAAGATTTTATCGATTAACCTTGTGCAGGGAACACACATCTCATTTTTCCTGGTAAAACAGAACAGGCTCCAAAGAATAAAATGTGGTGATTTAGAAAACCGCTCAAAGGAGAAGCAATGACAGGATTTATGGCATTCCTAAAAACACAGAAAATAACTAAAATGTGGGAATGTTGTCTCTGTCATTTATACAATCCTTGCATTTTGATAGTCTTATGTAAAGATATTAAAGGGCAGAAGCACAAAACCCCTCAAGATACGTTGTTTTCTGTTCCAGAATTATCAAACTCAGCAATAATTTTTTACAGGCAGCTGGGAAGAACAATGAAGAGCTGTATAAGAGCAGAATTATCTGTTTTGATGACAATTACTACCCTGAAGTTCAGAAAATTTGGAGGCATATTGGAACTAAGCAAAACCATCTTAGGAAAACAAATAAGGTCCTTCATTTCATAATCATTTTAACTAAGATGAATATTATTATATAAGAACAAAAGATCCTAGAGAAACATTGCCAGTGCTTGACAGTTCAGGCATTGTGATTCTTCAGAGAGAAGCAGCAAAAGGATTAAACATCCAGTCTGCAGTAATTAGACCAACATCTAACTTAACAGCAAATTCACCTAGATTTTTAGATGTGAGGCCTGACATGCATTGGCATTCCAGAAAGGGAAGCAGGGAGAAAGAAGTGAAATATGAAGTCCGGATGCTCTATTATGTCCAAAGAGCAAAAAGGACGCCCAGGGGAGGAAGTATAAAGCTGCCTTTTTCTGAGTTGCAGTATTCCTGCATCCAGACCCTTCAGGAACTTCCAGCAAACTTAAGACTGTTTGGGGTTATGCATTATCTGGCAATGGGCTCGAGGGTCCAATAAAGCAGCTGGGGATCAGCTTAGAGAAATACTATCTCCTGTGGAGGCAGCAAGAAGAAGGCGAAATTCTGAACCTAAATTTCTCATTTTCTTGAAGGCATAAGAACATCAGCTGTATGAATCCCTTGCAGACTGGATATGTCAGGCTTAAAAGCAAAATCTTTGCGTTGTGGAGCCACACTATCAATATAAGCAACAAGCTTTATAAACTCCATGGTTTGCATTGTGCTGTAATGGTAAGTTTAATAACCAGATGTCAAAGATGGGTATTATGGATACCAGGAAGGGAAATAAATGATGGGATAAAGGTATTAAAAAGAAAAGGCTGTATGCTGGGTAAAATGTGCAAGGAAATACTGATAGGAGAAGGGGTAAGTAAGCAGAGGAATATACAGACTGTTTAAGTCAACCCCATCTATTTCGGGCCTTGTTCCTTGTATTTTTATTCTGAAAAGTAAAAGAGCAAATATTAACAAAAAAACCCAATGAAAGCAATTTAAAAAATTAAAAACCTAATAAAATATATTGCAGCTTTCTGAACTGTTTCTCTTTCCTTCATATTCTTTTAATAGGAAGCAAAAGTTTTCTGGGGAACCTTCTGGGAAGGCAATTCTTTGTCTACTTCAGCTATTAGAAATAGTCTTAGCTCTCAGCTTACTGATCCTTGAAGCCACACAGCTTTTCTGTCCAAATGAATTTGAGTTCAGGGACTGCTAGTTTAAGTTATTTGCTGATCCTAACCAAGTGTTAGGATCAACCTATTTTCACGAGTCAGAATGACTTTATACCCAGAAAAAATGTAATTATAGCTACATTCTTTATTGCACTATTGTGCTAGACAAATTTCTATTGCTGTATCAGCAAAGACTTGCCTTTTTTGGGGGAGTCTGCCTTTCTCTTTCTTTAGTTCCTTTGCTTATAGAAGTAGGTCCATATATATACATTAATGCATAGACAGCCCTTCTGTCTTTCATGTGGGTCAACAGTGATGATGGTTTTCTTCTTTACATTAGTTTATTTTTCAGAAATATTAATATGAATATATAGATTTTTGTACAAGATTTTGTGGCTTGATTATGAAGCATGAATACTGAGAATTTAATAAGTGGCATTTAATATTTTAAGGTTATGGTGAAAGAAATTTTGGATGTTATTCACTTAGAAAGAACTCTAAGAACTGAACATCACAGAACATCTACAGTATTAATTGCCAATTAATTTTTCTGAATATGGACTCCTAAAACTCAGATGCCAGCAAGGGGAGGAACATATGAAATTTAGTCAGCAGGTTGTGGGCTAAAACTTCTGGACCTCCTCAGCTGTGGTATGAAGACCAAATTAGCTGTGCACTAAGCTCAAAACACAGCCAACCAGCCATAGGGACTTTAGGGCTGAATAGATTCTGCTTTGTTCAAATATAGCTAATACAAGCATCACATCTGCTGATGGTTAGAGACCTCAGTGTGGCTGGGAGACAATGTATTGTAAATTGTATAAGCAAATTATTGTTGGCTCTGTCTGTTACTATGACAGTAATAGTGTGTAAAATACGAAGCTGCAGCCAAGATCAGGATGGATGGTATCTCAGTGAGTAAGATACTAAGGTATGGCTTTCAGTGTTATTCTGGCCAAATATAAATTTATGCTTTCTATGTTTTTTAATGTGGCACAGCTTAGGTCTCTGAAGACAGAACAGAAAACCATGCTGGCCTTACCTCTCAGTTGATTTCTTTAAAGATAATAATAGATACAAGTAACCCTGTATAGATAGCTATTTCATTTGGAATATTTACCCCTGCTCTCTACAGCCTTGTCATAACAGTGCAAAATCTACAGAGGCATTCTGCTTATGTGAATTTAACAGATGACATAACTTATTGGTGCTAAGATTTGCTTATATCTGAGCTGTCAGAAATATGAGATCATCCTTCTTTCTTGCTTAGGCTGACCTTTTCCTCTAGAAAATATTTTAACTATAATTTCCATTACAATCCTGCTTTAGATATTATGTACATGAACAAAAAGAACAGAACATTAACATTTTAAAGAAACAACACTTTCATCCTCCTCTCCAAACTTGAATAGAGTCTCTGTCCTGACATTCCATGTCAAATGGGAAAAGTAAATTAAGAAGAGAGAACAAGGTAAGCTAACAACTAGTTGTGAAATGTGTAATAAATAAATAACTGTCTTAGCACCCCAGCTGAGAATCCTCAAGCATACTTGTCCTAGCTTGCTATATTATTCACCTTATATTGCAAGACATGCTCAGTTACTTATAATTTCACCACCACAGTCTACCAATCATTTTGGTTTATTTTCAGCTGTAGTATGTTTAGTTACAAATACAGGGGTAGCAGAGTAGAAGGGTGAAAGCTCAAGTAACTTTGTGAAAAATTGCTGAATCTTGTATTTGAATTCAAGAATGAGGATTTAAAACAGTCTAGAGCTAACCTGTTCCAAGGCTATCTGGAATAACTAAGCTAGGCCCAGAAAACTGCAGACTTTGGAGTAGATAGTGAAAATCGCTATCTGGTTCTTGCAGGCAGTTTTATACAATTAATTTTGAAGGTTAGCATAGTGACTTTGTTGAGGCTTTGTGCCCTTTTAGTTTAGTAATGCGTATTTTTAGAAATGCGGCAGTGCCAATGGCAATTGGTCTCTACCTGAAATTCTTGAATTAGTCATATTTTCTGATACCAGATTCCAGAGGACAAGAAGTGCTGGAATGCTGGAAAGCTGACTGGCCCAACAAAATGTGATGTTACTGCTTTCTTTATTGCGTGGGCGAGGCTGAGCTCTTTCCTCACGTCATTGTCTGGCTTGCTGACTTCTCTCAATCTGGAGTTCTGCTTAGTAATTGTCCTTCCAGTGGTCTTGCTCTCTTATGCCTCTCTTTGAAGTGTTTCAGTCACTGGATGTCTGAGCTGCCAGGCTCAAATCTCTGAACAGAGGGCTAGTAACCCTACACGATTCCTTGGTATATGTTGTCCTCCATTCTTTTTTTTAGCTGCTGAGCTCCTTCTTGGACAGAGTCAGCCTGCTCCGTTCCTAATTAAATGCTGAAGGCCTGCCCAAGTTCAGCCTTTCCTCTCATATATTAGATTGCTTGTCCAGACTCCCTCTTCCTTATGATCTCAAAGGGAGCTTCTGATTTCTTCTTTTCTCATTTGGAGCTTCTAATTTCTTCTTTTCTCATTTGTGACTTCAAGCTTATGTGGAAATTTGTCATGATCCTTTTGTCATTTGTTCACTTTTTCCCCTTTCTTCCTACGTTGTACTGCCTTCCTCTGATTGTTCTTTCTCTTTTGTCCCTTGCCCCCATATTTCTATTGATCTCATGCTGTGGGTGAACACCTGCTTTTCTGAGATGCTGAGGTCAGATGCTGCAAATGGCTTTTGTTTCCTTCCTATTCCTTCGATTTAGCCCCCCTGGGCTAAAGTCATGAACAGCAGGCAATGCTGCAGAAAACACCTTGTCAAACAGCTACAATATGTTTAGAAGTAGTTCATAAGACAGCACGTCAACAGAGTACATACAGTTCCAGTGGTCAAAATTAGCAGCCTTCCTGCCTTTCTTATCAGGGTACACTCCTCTGTCACTTGGGCATCCTCAGATCTGGTGGTGCTCCTCTGATGGACACCCCCAGCACAAACCAGTGTGGTCAGGACAAATAACCCAGCAGTCAGCACCACTCCAAGAATATGCTGTTCTCTGCTAAAGAGTGGAAAACCTAGGTCAGTTCTTCTCTCAGAAGAACTCTGAAGGAGAAGGATACTGACCAACTTAACATTGCAAGAGGCAGTTTCCAATCTTCCTTTTGATGCTGGACTGCTCTGTAGAAATAAATGCAAATTTCATGTAACTTGATAGGTGTCTTTGTATCCAAGTAAGTGAGTGCTGCTTGGGAGAGACCAGAGCTGAGCTCTAATCAAGGCTTTTAAGACTCTGCGCTATTTTACCTGAAAGTAAAATCCCAAATGGACAGGGTATAAGACGCTTCCCTGTAGCATTTTCTGTTGGTTTTCCAGTATGGTCCCCATTCTCAATCCAATCTTCACCTGCCTGATAGCCTTGTGCAGAGTGTAGAGAGCACCCGTGGCTGTTCAGTGCTGTGGAATTGATACTGATGGCCATGCACTGTATAAGATAGTCATCATTTATCTGAGTCCCTTTGTGAGCCAAGCCCTGGGTATCTTATAAAAATGATGAGAAAAGATATGGACAGGGGGCAATCCATATGCAGTCATCAGAAGTTTGTTCCTAACAGTGATCTCAGCTTCTCTCCCAGAATGGATGATGCCCTTCTCTTCACCTTTTAAGCTCTGCCCAGACTGCAGCTTCTGCTCTTTGATTTTATTTCACTCAGATGTTCCCAGTTGCCAGCTGGTTCTCCCATCCCAGTCACTGGACACAAGGCAGACTAGGGCTGAGTGACATACTGAGTAGTATTACAAAAGGTAGTAAACAAAGGCTTATTTATTCAAAGGAAATGAAATACATAATAATGAACAAACTCATTGATTTTAGCTTAAGAACATAAGTCTAGTGAGATTTATTTGAAGTGTAGATATTTTTTTGTATGTGTTTATTTGTTAAAAAAGTGCATGGATGCCAAAGTTCCAGATATTTTTTTAGAGTAAGTTCATGAAGTTGTCAGATGCGACTTTGAAGCTTTTCCCAACCTTTTGAAAGTAATAAAACTGGGTGGGTTCAGTGCCTCAGATGGAATCTCCGAGACGTAAAATCCATCTACCAAGGTGTTTCATATTTTCTAAAAGCCAAAATCGTGCAAACTGCAGCCCAAACTACGAGGTGCTTGTTAAGCGTAGGCAGAAAACAGTGTCAAATGTTCTTTAGGCTGCCTTTCATAATCACTTGTTGGCTCCACTCCTGCAGGACCTCCTGGAAGGAGGTCTTGGCCATGTTCTAAAATAATACATTTATCCATAAGCAGCAAAGGCTACAGCTGCAGCCTGGTGTTTGTGTGAGATTTAAACACCAATGGAAAGGTCTTTTAACATCTCTGATTTCCTCATTAAAATGCTGGTGTGATTTTCTGCAGCCACCTCAGCTAAGAGTAGCAGTCCACCAAAGAAGCACTGGAAGAGATTGGCATTGTACAATTCCCTTTGAAATGTGGCAAACCGAGGAATAAATTTGGATCCTCCATCAAGAAAAATTGGAGCAGGAAAAATATTTTCACCACTAGCTGCTGTGGGGAGGGGTTCTGTGGAGACAGCTCTCCAGCAAGGAGCTGGTGGTGAGAAATTCATCAAAAGACTGTAGTCTCAAAATGCTACATGTCTTTGTGGGTGCTGTTGTCTTCTTAAAAAAGAGTACCAAACAACAAATAAATTTTTTTGAGTACAATATTTTCCCTAGCTGGGCTTCCCCTTTTTAAACACATGAGCTAGGCTGCCTTTGCCATCTGTTCACATCTATGAGAGCTGCAGAGAAAACAGGACAGGAGCTTCAGGGCTGTATATCTGTGTGTATGATTTTGAACAGGTTTTATTTGCCCTAGGAATAATGAAAACCAATAGCCTGGAACTGAAGCCAGACGAAGTCATATTGGAAATAAGACACAAGGTTTTAATGGGGAAAAGACTAAACTCTGGAAAATACCACTGTGGGGAGTGTTGGTGTCTCCATCTCTGGATATCTGCAAATCAAACCAGGGCCCCAGTGCCTGACTGGTATTCTGCACTCACAGGAGTCAGCCAAGCTCAGCCTGCTGAGCCCAGCATAAGAGAAACTGGGTGTGGGTTAAAGACCTGTGAAGTGAGACCGTGGGATCCAGATCTTGCACATTCTCCTCACTTTTTTGGTTATGAAAAGCTTTTTGAGGAAAGTAAGAGCATTGAGATACATCCCAGCTTGAGATTGACAGGCTTGGCTTTTACATCTGCCTGTTTTTGCTAGATGTGCAATGACATAGTTAAGAGGTATAATAAATAGTTTTATTTCAGGTCTTCTAATGTGTGTGAGCTTCTGTAAGGAGTTTCCCAAGGCTACCATGCGCCTGATTTGTAGAAGTTTCCTGAGGCAAATGTAGTCAATTTTGTCATATTTTTAACACCTCTTCTAGACTGTTCCAGATTTCCTACCTAGTCCTTGTGAAGTGATAGTACATGTACTATATGAAGAAGGCTTGAGTCTGTTCTTGGATGCACAATATAGGACTGTGTGACACATTCAGGTGAACTGAAAGGGGTGGGACCATCTGCTCAGTATTAGGATTAAATTTTCAGTCAGTGACAGTTAATATTTCTTTCTCACACATGACCAGAAATATTTTACCTTTGGATAATACCATCTGTTTTCAAAAGCTAAAAATAAAAAAATCAGATTTTGACATTCTTACAATGATTATCCTGACATGATTCCATGGTGGCAGTGGATGGGCCAGATTTGGATGCAGTATGAATGACAGCTGTAAAAATCAACCTTGTTACCAGAAAAAATACTCTAAGAGAGAGGAAAAGGAAAGTTGAAAACAACTGGAATTAGAAATATTTTTTCCCAAACATCACTTGAAGAGAAATATGTGCCTGCATCCCTGTTTTAGAGGTAAAGTTTAAAAATGTGTTTAATTTTATTTTGTTTAGAATATCTGTGATTCTGTTGTTGTTGTTGTGTCTGAAAATCTACATTAGCTATTTTGTCACATTTCAAAATCCATCAAACTTTCTAGATGTTGCACGAATCTGCTTAGCTATATAAAGCTTTTTTAAAGGATTAAATAGTTTGACGTGCTCTTGACTTTGGAAAGGCTACAAGATTTAAGTGCTTAAGAGAGATATTAGAGTAAAAATGAACATTTTCTTATATAATTAGGGAAAGAAATAAAATTGTGGCTAAGATGAATGTTCATGTTGGCAGGTAGACATTGGGCCTGAAAATTTTCGTACTGCTTGTGAAATGGTGGGGCATCTTTGTTTGTTTTGTTTTGTTTGTTTGTGTTTTTTCTTTTTTTGTGGAAGAGAGAGTTAAAATACATCAGTGCTTATGAAAGAAAGCATCATATTATGTTTTGCCCTCCCATTCAGATTCAGTAGCACAAAGCATTCACCATATCCTGGCCTAAAATTCTCTAAAGAGCTTCTGTGCTTTGTTAAGTATTTGTGACAGGTTCTCTTGAAGGCTGAGCACATTTCAGTGGTGGATGAAGAGGTCCCTGTATACATTGGCCATGTATCAGCTGAAGTTTGTAAAACACTTTGGAATCCATTGGGCCATAAGTCCACGTAATGTAAGGCCATTATCGTGTTTGCTATGAAAGCTAGATTTGTTGCCAAAACCGACAAAGTCTCCTTTAAACTTTGAAAGACCGTAGCTAGGCTCTCCATTAAAGTAGGGCAAGAACAAAGTAAAATTGGGCTAACCAGTAATTTTTGTGTTGCTTTGGCACTGCCTCTTCTCCCTATAGGCAATGTTGATCCTATTCCTTTTCACCTTCTTCCTCTGAGTTCTCCAAAGTCCGTGGCTGTAATCATGGGGTGGACTTGGCAGCAGTGTGTCGGACCTGGAATGTGTTTTTCCAGCAGCCGTGTCTGGCTTTGTGGCTGAGTTCTTTGGCTGACGCCGTGGCTGGCTCTGCTGGCAGACACATCTTCTTTGGGGGCTGTTTTGGGTTCACAGGGCTGTCAGCTTACTTTCTGTTCTGCCCTGGATGCTTTTTTTCCTTGAGTCACCCTTCCTTTAGTTTTTTTTTTTTCTTTCTTTTTGGAGGACCATATTTACAGACAAACTTTCTATTATGAAAACACCTGATACAGCAAAAATCTTTCCATATTTCAACATTCTTGTAATTGTTTCCCTGGGAACCAAGTGTAAATGTGCACATTTGCTCAGAAAAGAAGCTGCTGCTGTACACATAGTCATTTCCAAATAAAGCTGCTCAGCTTGGGACCTTCTTTAGCAATTTCTATCACTGGTAATGTGGCAAATCTCAATTTCCATGACGAATAGTGCCCTATTGCGCCATTTGCTGAAATAAAACCTGGATCTGCAAAGATATTTAGGGGACTAACTATTATGTAGGTCCTTCATTTCCACTGACCCCTATTAAATGCATTAACTGCTTTTAAGGATGTGGGCATTAAACCTTGCAGAGCTGGAGCCAGCAGGGCACGGCTGTGATGCCAGCTTGGCAAGGATGAATTTTCTTTCTTAGTTGTGGATTTCCATCTGTTTGTTCCTTTGTTGACTAATTGCTCTGCTGAAGTTTTTTGGTAGATTTCTGTGAGTAGTTTCTCCAGGAGATGAGATAGTGAACTGAAAGGCTTTCATTGGATCCTGATGAGACTTCTCCACATATTTTTTTAGCTTTTTCTGGTATTTTGAAATATATTTTTTGTGATCACCTTTCATTTTCTTACTCATATCTTTCTTCCTCTTCTTCTCACTTTTCCTGATTTTACTTTCTAGATTTATTCCTTCTGGGATGTCCTGGAAAGTAGGAAAAAAAAAAGCTAAAAAATAATTTCTAAAAGCTTCTTCTTTGAAAGAAATGTTTTGAATGGAGAATGTTGGCAGCTGTAATCTTAGTAAGTGGACGGAGGAAACAATTCTCAACCCATGTTCAAATTGTTTTTTGGAAAAAGGGGTTTCCATTTTTATATTAGATACCCTAACAAGCATTTTGCATTTTGGTGTCTGTACCCCTTAGCTGAAGCTGTGAGACTGTACTCTAGGCTGTACCAGCATGTCAGCAAAGTTCCTTTGACTTGTCCTCTCTTTTGGCTCTGGACCCTGGTTCCTAGCTGTAGAGACACTTGTTTACTACTGGACTTTATTTTCTCAAATGAAACAGCTCTTGATATAAACTCATTTCCTGCATTGCTGAGTAGCTGATTGATTAGTGTGGAACTCAATCCCCCTAAGGGCTTCTGTAGGACCTTTCACCTCCCCTCTCTCTGGGGAGACCTTGTAGCCCCATCCAGTACCTAAAGGGGGCCTACAAGAGAGCTGGAGAGGGATTTTTACAAGGATGTATGGTAATAGCACAAGGGGGAATTGCTTTAAATTGAATGAGGGTCAATTTGGGCTAGATATAAGGAGAATATTTTTTACAGTGAGAGTAGAGATGCACTGGAACATGTTGCCCAGAGAAGTAGTACTTACCCTATCCCTGAAAATATTTGAGGACAGGCTGGATGGGGCTCTGAGCAAGCTGGTTCTAGTAAAGGATGTCCTGGTTTATTGCAGAGAGGTTGGAACTAGATGATCCATTCTGTTTCTTATGTCCTTTATTTGGCTGAACTTGAGTCTAATTATTTCCAAAGCAGATTTTTTTTTAGGTGAATTTTCCCTGGAGTTCACCTAGAGTACATTTTTATCTTTTGCACCTTCTAATCCATCTTTAGAACATGGAAGCAGGACTAAGAGGAATTAGTAAATAACGATATGGCTTTGTGTAAGAGGAGTGGGAATATCAAGTTCCTCTTTTGCAAATAAATGGGAATTCCAGCCTTTTGACAAGGAACAACCTTTTCTTCTTACAACAGCAGGGCTGAGTAGCAAAGGAGAAGTACAAAAGAACATTTCTGAAGCTGCAGAGGAAAAGAAGGCTCCCTGAATTCTGGATTACAAGTGCAGAAGATGCTGGATTTCTGTTAGTAGTTCCAACATCGTGTCCTAAACAATTGTGCAGGAGCAATTTTTTTTGATGGTTTGTTTTGAATGTGCAGTACTGTTGGCTTTATTATGTTGAAAAATATCTGACAGAAAATATCTTCAGGAAGTGTTTATGAGTATAGTTTGCATAAGGGTGTTATTTTGTTTGCTTTAATGTTTTAGAAAAGTAGGGTTAATTGAGGTAAATGGCTATTTCACTTAATTGAGTGACTAATTGTCTTCTGCATTTTGATTTATAAATACCACAGAGGAAGATATTATCAAACAATAATAGTTGTCAAGCTCTTTTGCCAGCCAGCCTCAAATAGATTTTTTCAGTGATTTGTCCAGTTTACTCCTTTATGTTACAAGGAAAAACGAGACTCCTGCTGCTTTTCTTCAGATACTTATCTGTAATTAACAAAGATAATTGTTAAGAATTTCCCCTAATATATATATTTTCTGTATATTTAGTTACACCTTCTTGTTTTAGCCTAGTTGATGATTCCCTTGCTTGCTGTTTACCCTCTTCAGATACTTGAAGTGTTTAACATATGGCTTTTGGACATTGTGCAGACAATCAAACATCATTCCTTTAATGTCTCTTCATAAATCAAATCCCCCAGCTGTTCAATTATTTTTATGGCTTTTTTTTTTTTTTTCCGCATGCCAATCTTTCTGCTGCCTTTTTCTGGTATTAAAATATCCAGAATTGTGTATAATCCCCCAGAGGGAGGCTGAATCATTCACCATTCACTGGTACAGTATCTGTGACCAATACACAGCTAGCTATGAACATCAATCTGGGTTGCTCTCAGACATCTGATAATTTGGTGCTTTGTAACATATCTTTAATTCTGGTTAAATGAGAACAACACTCTGGACTGTCTGAAAGCCTAAATTAATAAATCTATGGTATTTAGAAATTTTAGAAGAGATGCTGTAAACTAATGATCACAGATTTGCATAACGACCAACTGCAAATAAGGACTAAATGTGATACTGCAAAGTCAGAGAAGGAGATCTGAAGTGAACAAACGTTTTGACGTGTCACATTGGAAAAAATGTAGTATTCACATACACTGAAACATAATTAGTAGTATTAATGAGTGAGGAAAATAAGTCTGGAAGGATCTAAGACATCACCTTGTCCATTATCCTAGAGGATATCCAGCTAGAGGTAGGACACAGCATAGCTCTGTTGCTCCTGAGGAGTTTATCTTTCCTATTTCTATGCATGTCTACTAAAGAGCTGTAATTCCTACAGCAAATCTATTCCAATATTTACAAATAGCCCACTAGAAGGGCTTTTCTATTTTCCAACCTGCATAATATTGATGTTTGATTAAAAGTTGTCTTTCTTCTACTTGAAATGACAAAGTTGATGAAATATGGGGCTGGGACCTGCGTCCACCTGTTCCTTGCAACAAAAAAAAAAACAAAAAAAGAAAGACATGAAAGAAATATTGCTGTGTGGCCTATCCTTATTAATCTACTTCTCTAGTCACAAAATATTTGAACAGCCATAATCAGAGCTCTTGAGAATGACTGCCTGGGAGGGAGATGCTGACAAGGAGAAATGCTATTAATTCAACAAGAAAGGCGTTAGCCATGCCAGAGACCCAGCTGCTGATAAAGCTGATTGCAGCAGTGCTGTGCTGATTTGCTGCATCCAAAGGGATTTATTTATTTCAATACAGTTTTTGTATTGAAAAATACAAAACCGTGGTATAATTTTTGTGCCAGCTCCTTACATGTGTACCCTAAGTTTCCTCTGAACTAACTAAACTTCACTTACAAAATACTACCAGTTAAAAACTGGTAGTTAAAAATAGCAGGGCAAGATGCAAGGCCAGCAAAACTACCCTGGAAGTACTGTTAGAAGCACTTTCTATTTAAGTTATATTTAGAATACTAAATTATTTGGGGGCAATGAGGGGTAAGTACGTTGCAAGTGATTTTTAGCTTTATTGATACTTCAATTCCACATACTAGCTAGTGTCAGGAAATGCAGGGAGATATCATGGACAAAATGCTACCCGAGCCTAGAAAGTGTTTAGTGGTCTGGGAAATGGGCCAAATTAGATATTCAAAGCAAAATATAGCACATCTTTTGAAAGTCTCAAATGTATTCCAGTTTCCATGTAAGTATTACCTTTCACAGGAAATGTAGTACAGGCCTACACGTGGGTCATTCTTACCCAAAACCAGACTCATTTGATGAATAAGTAAACACAGTTTTAAAGTAGGTGCTCAATTTCTCAGTTTTGAGGTCTGGTTATTGTATAAATCAGATGTTCAGATAATTACATGCCCTACCCTGTTGCCTTTTGCTGCTCATAAATGAACTAGTATTAATATCCTCTCTGTGGATGAGCCTGGGAGTTTTTTTCCAAATTTTGTTCCCAGAAAACATATAAGAAATGCTTCAGAGAAGGGTACAATAGGTAAGAGTAATTCTTTGGAATTTGCCTCTATCAAGTAGGAATAAGGTCATCAAATATGTCAAGAGTCTAAGCCAACATCCTATCTGATGTTCCTTTTAAAAATAACAACAAAGGAAATCCAATAAAATAGCCCCATTGCACAACTCCATAACATAAAATCACAGTACACTGCCACACCTTGTAGGGCTTGGTTTACACTACTTCACTTTAAACACTCAGCTGAAATGCCTAAATAATGAGAAAAGTTCTTCAGGAAATTGGAAACTGATAGACACTAGTAGAAGACAATATAGGTCTTCAAGTCTAAACTGTAATGTTGGTAGACAAAAATTCTGCTTCCTTCCCCAAATCAAACATGAATATATATTTAAATTAGAAAAAAGTAATGCAATTTACCAAGTAAACTAAAATGCACACCTTAGTAGTCTGCTTTAATCATGCAGACTGAAACTCTCCCACAGCCATTTCCCAGTCAGCCTCACTGTGGGACGTTTTGGAGAAAGGGATACTAATGTACAACAGATCTAAAAAGCAGTAAAATTAGACTCTGGGGAAAAAGTGAGGAAAGAAAACTTCCGAATCAAGATTTTCTAACTTAAGGTGTCCTGTATCTAATATGATCCTTTCTTATTTAAATTGTGATCCAGTCATGTTTGTGATGGAATTCCTGGTTTTTAGGGATGACTCTTAGAACTGTATAGAAAATTGTTATATACTACTCAAATTGTTTGAAACCCACATCTAAGGTTGTATGTTTCTTTATGTTGTGGCTTTTATACATACATATAAAGTATAAAATAATCTATTCTATTTTTCAAATACATTTCTAGTTTTGTAAGCCCATGCTTGAATTCTCCTATCTTGAGTGTAAATAAGAGCTAAAGCCTGGAAGCCTTCAACTAGGAACCTTTTCAAGGATAACTGTATCTAGCAGCATGTACTTTACTATAAACAGTGATGTTCTACAGTGTCTCTATCTTACTGAAGTTTTCTGTTCTAGAAGTGATATTTCTCTCTTGTAAGTGATCCCGTCTAAATGTGGGTAGTGTACACCTAACCTAGTCAGCTTCATCTCCATTTATATTCAATGAAAAAGAAAAGGGCATCCCCAGGGAGCAAATGCATCTGTGCCTGTCTTCCTAAAACAGAACCACAGAGTTATGCAGGTTAGAAGCAAACTCTACAGTTCATCTAATTCAGTTCTCGGCTCAAAACCAGGCCAGTTGCTCAGGGCTTGTCCAGCCTGGTTTGTGAAAATTTCCTGAGAAACTTATTCCAGTGTTTGATCAGCCTGTGGTAAAAAGTTTATCTTTCTATGTGATCAGAATTTCTGATTCAGCTGAGGTCCAAGTGGCTTCTCTTACATTTTATTTTGTGCCAGTGCACCTCTGAGGAGAGACTCCCTTTATCTTTCTTATTCCCTTTCCTAGTTACAGGCAACAGTAAGGTGCACCCAAGCTTTCTGTTCTGCAAACTAAACAAACCCAGTTCAGGCAGCCTCTTCTTGTGCATCCTGGGCATTGGTGTCCTGCTCATCCTTCTGGCCCTCCACTGGGCTCACCCCAGCATGTCCATGTCTTTGTGGTACTGGGCAGCCTAAAACCGGGTGCCCCACTCCCGATGCAGTCTCACAAGGGCAAATAGAGGAAAATGTTTTGACTTGCAGGAACAATATTAATTCTTGCCAATACAGTTCACTTGGCTTTCTTCACTGCAAAGGGACACTGCCAATTTGCATTCAGCATATTGTCCATCAGGATGGATGCCGCCCCAGCCCTTACTGCTGCCTGGAGCTATTCTCTCACAGATACAGGACTTTGTATTTGGCTTAGTCCTCATGAAGCTCCTATCAGCACAATTCCTTCAGCTTGCCCAGCTCCCTCTGAGCTGCAGCCTGTGCTCCTGCATGCTGTCTGGTATTACCTGCAAAGAGGCTGAGTGTCTTCGGTTACTAGTAAAGACTGAACAGTATCAGCCTTGCTGAAGTCAAGATGTACAACATCTTATGTTCTTCTGCTGTCTGTGGAGCTCGTCAGTTCAAGAAAATTAATGGGGTTGGTTGGGCATGATTTGTCCTTGCTAGATCCCCTTCACCTTCCTGCTTTTCGTGTGATCACCAATAGCTTCCCAGAGGATTTGCTCCACAATGTGCTCAGAGGTTTAGGTCAGGCTGACTTGAGTCACCCTGCTTGCCCTTCTGAAGATGGGTGTGATGTTGGCCTTTTTTTCCATCATCAGGAGCTTCCCCTGAGTGCAGTGACCTTTCAAAGATGACACTTCTTTCTAGAATGATGTCAGACAGCTCCCTCAGCACCCTTCAATGCAGCTGATCTGCTCCCATGCGTTGCATGTACTCAGTTTGCTGAAGTTGTCCCTGACCCTGCCCGCCTCTACTGCAGATTTCACACCATTCCCATAGACTCTGCTGGTTGCCTTCGGGGGCTGCAATGCCTGGGACACATCTTCCTAGTGAAAAATGAGGAGAAAAAAAGTAAAGGAGATCCTCTGCTTTTTTCATGCCTGTTGTCTCTCAGTCCCTTAGTTCATTGAGCAACATGCCCACACTCACATTAATCTTTTCACAACTGGACACATTTCTCTTCAATAAATATAAAGACAGAGCAGGCTGATTAGCCTAGTCTTCATTAATTTTCAAAAGCCTAGAAAACAATGACATCAATCATATTTCAGCTCCAAATAAACCTTTGTTTTGTGAATGATTGTTGCCATTGCCAACCTGCACTGCACTGTTGGCACGTTTGCAGTGGTTGATAGCTGCCTTCGGCAGCCCGGCAGGCTAGTGCCACTACATTGCACAAGAAGCAAGGGCTTTGATCAAGCATCAAAACCAGAGGTTCCAGGCTTTTATTCTTTATTGTACACTGACATGAATAATGGTTTTAATTATTTGAAGAGTGATTCATGGCAGGGGAACGCAGCTCCATCATCAGTGCAGTCTGAAGCAGTTACGGAGCCTGTGATGATGTGGATCACCAGAAGTCTTCCAGCTCTTTGGAGGTTCCTGATGGTGTGCAGAGGGACATGTGCTTGGATTACTTGTCACATACAGAGTTTTGTAAGTTTAACTTTTGACATGAAGTGATATTAAGTCAAATAAAGATGTCAGACATTAAATTTCTCTTGTGAACCAGCACTAAAGGAGGGTGATACAGAAGGTGCCTCTAACATATTTAGAAGCATTTAAGGGAAGTCATTCTCCTGCTGCTGTCCTGCAATGATGTTCCTTTTGGGGTAGTTTTACTCAAAGGAGTAAAGGCATATGTTATCATTTTTGGTTCTTCCAATGCACAGTGCCTCTTGAATGCTGGGTTTGCTTTTGGATGTAGATCATGTTTTAGACATAAATTTAATGGTATAAACCAAAACGTGTGACTTAATCTGAACAGAGCAAAAGACAGTTTCTACCTTCCAACTCCTAAAGGGAATGTTTCAAAATAATATTTGGAGCATACAAGTGAGGGATGCCATGACAATAATGAGTGGGAAAAGAAGTATCACTTATGAGAATGTAAAAATAAATTGGTGAAAAATAAGAAAGAGGTTATCTCATTACCCTTTCTGCTAGTGCAGTCCTTCCATAATATCCGTTGTAATAACTATTCCAGGAGATGTTTGCCTGCCAAAAGAGCTGTGTTTCCATGGAGCATGCAACATGCTGAGGGTCTGCACAGCTTCGAGTGAGGGTGAGGAACGGGTTCCAGGTGACTTTAATGCCTTTTCAATCCAGATCTAAAGCCTACAGTTAGCCCAAGACAACAGTTAATTAAGACCTTACTGTGCTTAAAGGCCCAGATCCTCCATAGTAGGCAGTGCCAGATTAGCGAGGCAAAAATTACTTTATAGATCTTTAGGCTGCTGTAAAGCTATTATAAATTAATCTTGGCTACTTGTGACCCTGAAGAGTACATCTGGCAGCAAGAGAGAAATGTGGTATTGATACTGCACCCTCCAGCTGAAGAAGAGAAGGTGGCATGCAGCCACTATTCCTGCTTTGAATAACCCAGTATTCCCCCTGAGGAAAGACCATCAGGAGAGCAAGACTGCTGAGTCTCTGGCTCTTTTGCACTGCTGAAGTGGCAAAAAGCAGCTGAGACAGACCTGAGAATTCAAACTGCACAGCTCCTTTGGTTGAAAACCCTAATACATTTTCTTCTTGTTTCTGAGCCATGTGGAAAATGGCAAAACTTTTGATTAGCTTTAATTTCACAATATGTTAAATTATAACTAAGCACTCGTCTTACATTAATTGCTCACAGATTTCTGAAGACACTTAATGACATGGAATAATTACAGAGGAGATGTGCATCTCTCATAAAATGGTTAATCTTCAATAAGTTTATTTCTTGCAATCATTCTGTAATTATTTTGCATTGACTATATTTAAATACAGCAGCATAAATCACAAAATACTAAATTATTATTTAAAACAATATTTTAAAAGTCTAAGCTGTGTAAGTTAATCCTACAGAAATATGTCTTCAATAATCAACTGGTATTTTTTAAAAAATGCAATTAGAATCTTATTAAATCTAAATTAAAAGCTTACATGCAAAACAATTTTAAAATATTGAGATATTGAAACTTAAGCATTCACACTCTTTAGTGTTTGCTCCTATTACAATGCAGACTTAAGAATTTAATAATTTTTTCCAGGTGGACAAAAACAAAAAAGGCTTAAATTTGTAGCTAGTTTCAGATTTTAAAGTAAACAGGCTATTTAAATGAAGGACATGGTTTGCCATGTTGTACCCATATGGGAACATTTAATATTAAACACATCATAAAAATAAGGGAGATTAACATTTTTAAGCAGCTTTGTGCCATTTGAAGGGAGGTTTTATTTTTATTTCAGGCGCTGAGCTGAGCTTGGTTTTTCCAACATGCGAATTCTGAGTCAAGGAGAGACACGGTGAAGAGAAAGGGAAGATACAGTGGGCCGGGGCTCCTTTTCACAAGGTGAATCAAATTTAAAAATCCGTAGAGAAAACAGGCTATGAGGGCATAAAGTATAACAAATGTGCTCAGTCACTGGAGTGGTGCTAAGCCAAATACAACTGGCTAAGCCTGAAGCCACGGTTTGCTCTCCTTGCTCCTATAGAAGGGTCAAAGTCACAGATTTTCATTATTACGAAGCAAATTTTTGGTCAATACTTCCAAACTGGGCTATTATGAGGTACTTCTCTTACCCCACCACCTAATGTTCATGCATTGAAATCTGGGCTTGGCATTTCTTGTGTCACATCCACAGGGCAAAAGCAGAATTAGACATAGAAGCAGAAGGATCCCTGCAGAGACAGCAGCTGCAGCAGAGGGTGAATTCTTTTTAGTATTGCTTAGAGATATGTAATATATGATCTGTAGTTGGAGGTTGTAGGAGATGTTCAATAGGTAATAGCTTCACATACTGGGAGCTATCAGGATAACACAACAGCTATATCACAATCATGATTTTACTGACTTTCAGTCACTGCTAAATATTTTTTAGGCTTTGTGGGAATTTTTTCCATCTTTACTATATAGTTAATGAGCACAGAAGTCTATCAAATGTCCATTGTTCTCAAAGGATTGCCTTTGGGAACTCAAGGGATGCTTGCTTGCTTGCTTTTTTTGTGGAAGGAAGAGAATTAACATATTGGAAGAAAATCAGGCACATTGGAGCCGGGTATACTTACAGTATTTCCAACAGTTTGTGGTGGCTTTTCTGAAACATAAATATTGTTCTCAGCTACAGGATTGGGTCAATGACTCCTGATGAAAATAGTGGAGTGACTAGAACATGGTTTTCTTTCTCTAGAAGGTTGTAATAACAAGACTGAAATCATCTCTATGACTTGTCTGTCTCACTTGATGTCTGAGGAAAGGGTCTTGTGGCAATAAAAGGGAGGCATTGTCAACAAACACAGTGTGTTGTTTGATCTTTCACATCCATCATGTAACAGCATATCCCCTGCACCTCTCTATGTTTCCCTATGTGTAAAGGCCTGTAAATGTGTGTAAATAATCAGATGTCAATTATCTTTGGGGAGTTGTTTTTCGATTTAGTGGCAGAAGTGCTGAGATACCAAAGCATATGGGAAGCAGCAAGTAGAAATGCCTAGGAAGAGCAGGGTCTCCATGACATGGGAATTCACATGCTAGGAAAGAGTGTAGGTTGGCCAAGAGTGGATGTCTGGCAGATGTAAAGTTCTGTAAAAGAGACCTCTCAGTATTTCAAAATACTGCCATACTCACATGAATTTCTAGGTAGAACTGCACTGTAAAGACACTCTGAAGCTCTGAACCAAAGAGCTTCTCCTTTGCTGGGGGAATGCTTGCTTTCCATTCTGGTCCCACTGAAGTGTTCTGTAGAAGTTGCTGATATGAGTTAAAGATTTATTAGCTTAGAAAATACTTGTGTAACATAGTCCCTCGTACTTTCATTGCTTTTTTGAGCTATTACAATGGATGGGCTTGATACTTAAATTCTTCTTTTGTCTAGAGGAACACTTTAGTTCTGCTTTACAGAGGACTTTCTAAGAAAGGATTTGTAAAAAGTGGTTTTCAGTCTTATTTCTGGCCTTGGAAAGCAGTTACCATTGCTAATACAGATGTCCCAAGTGAAATATCTGCCTGCCTAGCAGCAGCTGATTAGGTTTAAGGACCTATTTGATCCTTCTTTCTGCCTTTCTGAGCCTTTGATATATGCTCCAGTTAAAGACTGTTGTGGTCCTGCAGAGGTCAGGAAAGAGTCCTGCCATCTGGAAGCTTTGTGAGATGACATGTGAATGTTCAGTTCTTATTCCTCAGTCTGTGGAAACTCACAGCCCCAAACACTGGATCAAGTCATCCTTATGGCAGTGCCATTGTGCAGCCTTTGAAGAGTCTGCTTAAGGACCTCCAAATCAAGTTTACTTTCCCTCTTTTCCAGATGTTCATAATCTCAAGTGACTACATAAGTCTGGACAGCCACCTTAGTCAGAGATATCTCCTCTGTTTGATGCTGGGCAAGTAAAGTCCTGCTGCAGGACCTTCTTGCTCCTCATAATCTCAACCTGAGTATGCCTTGTGGTGTTTAGCTCTATTTAATCCCTTTGCCCCTCAGCCCGCTCTCCTGGGTGGTGGTAGATATCTTAAACTCTATGATGGAGAGTTTAGGAGGTTTCCAGCTTCCTAGCTGCAAATAACTCTTTTCTGAAAGCACCCTCTGGCTTTCTCTCTAAATGATTTACAACAAAATATGTGTTTATAAGGGACTGGAACCCAAATACTACAGCCAGGCAAATGGTAGATGACTCCCATTCTGGAATATTTTATGCCAGGAGTCCTAGCAGAAATCTCAAATATTTATTCTTTGGAAGACAAGGTTTCTTGATTTCTTAAACTTACATTTTTCTATAGTATCCATCTATACGACCTGGGACCCAAAATATCGATCAGAACTCAAAAGAGGTGAAAGAGAGGAAGTTCATTATCCTTATGAAAGATTATACTGAAAGATTTTAATTTTAGTTAAATGGATAAGGCAAATGCCTATCTCCTATAGGAGACATAAAAATCCTAAGTGCTGCTTTATAGAAAGAAATATGTGTTTATATATTTCTTAGGCTCACTCTCAGTTTGGCAAATGTTGATTTCTTTTAAAATGGTTTTTGTATGATTAATATTTTCTGAATTTCTTAAACCTTTCACATACCTTATGATTAGAGCGAAAGTCAAAGGAGTGGATTTTCTTGGGCTGGAGGTCAGGTGTTGTAGTTTTAACACTGTGTTTATAATGCTCCTGTTTGCCCTTTCTCATCATCTTGCTGGTACAGACCACTGGTGAACATGAGCTGCTTTTTCTCTTTTTGTGGTCTTCTGATTTGCAGAGTTATGTTGTTCATAAATTGTAATATGAGAGGCTTGTGAGAGAATTGATAGGCACTTCATTCTCTCTTCAGAGTCCTACCCAAGGTGAATGGATCAGTATGACAAAGGCTATATCATGTCAGAACTTCTAAATTATTCAAGGATTTTCAAAGGCTTTCCTTTACTGTCTGAATTATTAATCTTGTTCTATTGTGCCTTTAAATAATGAGGAAATTAAAAGTTAAGTATGAAAGCAGTGGCATTCTTTTCATACTTTTCCAACTGCAGTATTGATTCTACTTCCTGATAGCTCCAAGTGTATATTTGTACCTCATCCTCAGAATTTCCTGTGGTTTGAAATTCTTTTGCTGTCATGAAAACAGTTGTGATTTGAAAAACAGAGCATCTTTGAAACTGGTAATACATAAAGCAGTTGAACTTATTAATGTGACTCAGAAACAGGATAGAAGTAAAAGGTGCCATTTCCTATGTGTAAATGGAAAACCTATGAAACTGAGGTCTGGGAATCTCTTGTGATTGCATTGACAGACTGTGAAAATAGCAGGATCCACTTATAGAGACTGATTTGAAGGACCTGAAGACAGATCCAGTGTTGTCCCAGCAGCAAATCTGTGTGAAGTTATTTTGTCCAAGGAATTGCTGTTGATGTAATGAAACAGCTAAATGCTCCTTCAGAAACTGTCCCTATGGGAACCTGTTGTTACCTTTAAAGGGATGGATGACAGGAAAAGGGATATTCCCTTGCATTTTAGTGAAAGAGTCCTAGAAAAAAGAAACCTGTATTGAGTGTGCATGGCAAGGTTTTGGTAGCAGGAGGCTGCAGGAGTGGTTTGTGTGAGAAGCTGCCAGAACTTCCCCCATGTCTGACACAGGCAATGCCAGCTGGCTCCAGGATGGACCCACAGCTGGCCAAGGCTGAGCCCATCAGTGGTGGTGGTGCCTCTGGGATAACAGACTTGAGAAGGGGGGAAAGGACCTGTTGAACAGCCTGGGAGAGAGGAGTGAGCATATGTGGGAGGAACAGCTCTGCAGACACCAAGGTCAGTGAAGAAGGAGGGGATGAGGTGTTTCAGGTGCTGCAGACACTCTCCTGCAGCCTGTAGGGAAGGGCATAGTGAGGTAGCTCTTCAACTGCAGCCCATGGAGGGCCATAGGGGAGCAGAAATCCACCTGCAGCCTGTGGAGGATCCCACACCAGAGCAGGTGGATACCCAAAGGAGACTGTGACTTCATGGGAGGTCTGCACTGGAGCAGGGTCCTGGCAGGACCTGTGGACCTGTGGATAGAGGAGCCCACACTGGAGCTGGCAGGTTTGCTGAAGAGTTTGTCACCCCATGGAGGACCCACACTGGAGCAGCCTGCTCCTGAAGGACTATACCTTGTGGAAGGCACCCATGCTGGAGCAGTTCATGAAGCACTGCAGCCCATTGGAAGGATTCATGTTGGAGAAGATTGTGGAGAGATGTCTCCCTCGGGAAGGACCCCACACTGGAGCA
>VYXF01012377.1:65898-80140 GCA_013397295.1 Polioptila caerulea | reverse complement strand
CAGTAAATAAGCTTTCTTCTAAAGTATATGAATCCGGGGTGCCAGGAAGGTAAAACTCAGGTTTTCCCTTAGGAGCTCTTGGAGGTACTCCGTGTTGAACCTAACCCACGGGGCTACCGTATGCAGTTTAATAAGTCGCTGTACTTTCCGTTTCGTCTCTTCACACTAAGCACTGAGATCCTGTTGTGCAAAAAAAGAAGCTGGAAGGGAGTGAGTGATCCGTGTGCTCGCTGCAAAGTTGCGTTGGTAGATGAGGTAGCGANAAGTTGCGTTGGTAGATGTGGTAGCGATGCGTAATTGCTTTCCGAAGAAAAAGGCTTAAGCCTTTCTGTCGGTACGTCAGTGGGCTTACAAGGTGTCTTAAAACCAGATCAGAGATCACATCCCTTGAGCTTTCTGCAGTAGATGACAGGTGGGTGACTTGTTTCAGGCAGGATGTTCTGGCCGAGGCGATAAAACCCATCCTGTTTTGTTAGAGTTAGCCTAGAGATCAAGATGGAGTACAAGAACCTAGGGGAAGACACAAAGTAATAAACCAAAAAAAAGTAATAAAACACGTGATCCCGGCATTGGCGGTTTTTGAAGGGGTACAGGTGCAAAACAAGACAATGACTTACCATGCCAAATCTTTTTCAGCAAGTTGAAATAAATTTTTTTTTTTGCGTCTGAATTGCAAGCTTTTAATAACTTTTCTTGGAGTATATTTATGTTCATATGTACCTGAATAATTTAGTATTAGTTTGCTCCCAAAGTTGGGTATGCTGAAAGCATTGCACATGGCAAAAGCTATAAAACAATGCTAGGTTTGTGTCAGGGAGCCAGCATCTCCTTTGTGTGTTACCTGTCCTTCCACAGATAAGCATTTCTGCTATCAGAGATAGTGTGCTGTTTTATGTGAAGGCAAAGAAGTATTTTTAGCTGAATATTAACAGTGTAGTATTAATGTAATGTCATGGCTAGAGCTGAAGAATATAAAAAAAAAAGTCTTGAAATAATTTGTTTGATGCACATACATTCTTTCTACCTGAATTGTATGCAATGAAGATTTTAAGGTACTTTCTATAGATGATTAACACAGAGAAGATGTAGAAAAGTGTTATTTTATGGAATTCATTAGTAAAGTAATTTCTTTTATGTAAGTTAATTCCAAAATGACTGCTTCACACTTTCTATAGTATATCAATTCTGTATTTGAGTCTCTCAGTTGTCTTTTAGAACTGATTATGCCCTTCAAAAAGCAGGCTGGACTCTTCAAGAAGTGCAGCTGATGTCTGCTGTGTGGTAGAATTGCTGTTCAGGTTTGTGTTCAGCAGATCCAATTAAAGAGACTAGTGTATATGGGATGCAGTAACCCAATCTGAAGTCAGACTACAAAAATATCTCTGAAAAAGTTTTGGAAAGTTAATGTTTTAGTTAAGAAACAGAAGGTTTCAGTTTTGTTAGCTCAGAAGATACAATGAAAGAAAACAGAGGATTGATCTTGCTATATAGAAGGAAAACAGTTGAATTTTTTGATGTATGAACAGAGGCTAGGAAATGGAAGGTATAGGTAAGGAAATTTAAAAAGAAATCAAAGAACTGATTTCTTTCTGTAATTTTGAAAAGTAAAAATCAAATGGAAATTAAATCCATAACTGAAAAAAGTGCTAACCCATTTTTTTATTAGTGGATAGAGTGTTTGGTAAAGTTGGATTAAGTGTTAAAAAATGCTTTTGAGTACTTAATATATGCTCTTCTATAAGCTTGAAAATTTAGCTTCAAAATGACATAAATTCTTAATTTTGGAAAATGATCTGAGGTTTGGTTTTCGGAGTGTACTTTTTGTCGCTTCCCTCTTAGTTGTGCCCTTGGAGGACTTTGTGTTCTTCTAAAGCATCTCGTACAGGACAGAACAGCATGGTGCTCTAGATTTCAGTACTGCAGTTGTATCATATTTGGGTTTGCTTGTGTTCCTGACTGAACAGTCTATTTTGTAATTGCAGTTCCTGCACCTCCCTGTGATTGTCATGTGCTTGTCATGTTGCTAGAACTCTCCCTGCCTAGAATTTATTGAAAGAGTTTATTCACAATAAAATGTGTGGGGCCAGATCATGGCTTTAGATGTAGTTGCAGAGATCTGTCTGATGTCAGTGGGAGTGCATCCCTGGCATTTGAATGAGGAAGCTTGCTGATTGGACTGCCGCTGAAGAAATAAATGCAGAAGTGAAATTTTTGTGAGCTGCTTCTTTGGTCTTTGAAGAATGTCTTAATTTTTCATGTTTATTTTTACTCTTTCTTCACATCAGATCAGTAATACAAAGTCGAAGAGTATGACCAATTCTGTCAGGTTGTGCAAGGCTTTCTCTTTTTCCCCCTCCAGCTTGGGGGTAAGAATCTTCTGTTTTTTGATGTAGCTGTTAACTAACTTCGCCTTGTTGAATGCATTGGCTTCACTGAAATGAAGAGCTGAAATATAAATGCTGAGAAATGACTTCCTATGGATTGAGTTACACTCTCAAAATTAATAAGAACAATAGTATGTTTAGCTAAATTCCAATGGAATTAAATAACTTTTCTTGGCTGTATTACAGTGACCTCAGTGAGCCTCAGAAATTCAAGTAAATGATGCCATGGGACATTTTGTTAGCTATTGTGCAATCCTGTTACATCTGAATTATGAATGCTGTAGCATAAATCTTAGCATGGCATTCAGAATGTTTGCGGTACGCACTTCATTTCTGTGCAACCTATTGTTGGTAAAATGTCATACTAAGGAACCTTTTCAGCAAAATACGGTGTCATACTGTTTAAATAAATAATGTGGGAGAAATAGGATATGAAAAGTCACACGTGTACCTCCTTGAGAATTAATTAGACATTAGTTTCATGTTCTTGGACACTGTAAAATGCCTCAGCTATTATGAAGCCCAAGACCTTTATATATTTTGGAAAGATAATATAAACATTCTGAACTGTACATCTCGGAAATTTGCCAGCCTTTATTATTTAAACTGTTTCACACAGTGAAGCACAATTGTATGTACCCAAAGAATTACATATTCTTGCCCTTAGCGTTAGCATTTTTCTTTTTTATACTCCATAAAAAATACAGCACAGTAAAACTATGGCAGCATGATTTAATGTTACGAGACTTTACTGAAACAGGTCTGAATTCAGTAAGCTGGTTTCTTAAATTTCTTGCTTGTAGAATTTAAATTGTATTGCTGGTGGTAAAAACATTGTTCATTTGTCAGTTTGGGTGTTTAGTCCTTTGTGGAGTACTGTTTTCTCCCACACAGGTTATTTTTACTGTTAAATCTGAATAATTAGAGATGAACAATATTGCCTTTTCAGGACTGCCTCTATCTTCTCAATCTTCCGATCCTGTTAAATTGATATTAAGTCTGAACTGTTACCAGGGAATGTTTAGTTGTTCTGTTTAAAAACAAATTATTCTGGTTTATGTTTTTGCTGAGAGGACACCTCTCTTACAGGCCTGCTGTTGTTGATGCTCCAGGTTCTATCAGTATGGACAACATTGTGTTCCAAGAGGAGTACTGTAGGCGAGAGCAGTAAAAACTTAAATTATCAAGTCACAGTTATATAATTAATTACAAGGATCCAAACCTAGCCTACTGGGCAAGGAGTTTGAGTAACTAACTCAAACCATGGAGAAGCAGGTGTATTAACTAAGCAGCCAGGGCTTTTTAGAGGAATTTCTCAGTGTTGTGCATATTTCTAAATTTTATGAAGAAAACTTAAACATAAATTGGCTTCCAACTTGCTGTAGTGTAATAGGCCGGTTATGTTATTTCTGTATGAAGTGGTTTGACTAAGGAATGAGGTACGTCTAGAGCGGAGCTTTCAGAATGTGGCAGGATGTATGGCAATTCTTTTCCTGGCTGGTCTTCCTACCTCAGTGGCTTCAGCCATGAAGACTGAACCAGAAGTGATCTTCATGCTTTATGTGCCTTAGAAGATTCCTGCTTCTAAACTTGTTCAGTCTAAACTAAATCAGGACTTTTTTCCCAGTAGGAAATACAGTATGGCAAGACATTTTAGACCTCAAGAATAGATTGTGGGAAATGCCACTTATTTTCTTGTGTTTTAGTACAAGAAGGGAGTGGTAAATTTTTTTTAACACCCTTCATGTCACTGCCAGTTCAATGAATCCCATTTGTATCTTTCTGCAAATATTTTTATTGCAGTTTGGAGGAAGCTGCTTCAGCATGCCTTCATACCTTTAGTAGTGTTGTTTTTCTTTCTGTGGGCCTCTTGTGCTTCTGAAAAATTCAACAATGCATATTCCTTAAAGCTTCTGGATGAAACAGTCATGGCATAAGAGGAGAATCTTTATGTAGAGCTAGTAAAAGTGGTCAGAACAGCAGAAGAAGAGGATTAACAAGGCAGGCACACCACATGTTAATGCAGTAATATGGTGATAATCTTTTTCCTAACAAGGAAAGTTCTTTTGAATGTGCTTTAGTAGGCTACTGCTGAATGCTAGACTAATTTCTTTCATTGAAGTCTTTTCCCAGGATAACATTCCTATGTTGTAATCATTCTATATGTGGAAGTAAAATAGTTTCTTCTTGTTTGCATTGCTTAAATTAATATACAATAATTTCAGTCTGCCATTTAATCTGTTCTGTAGATCCCACAAACTTTTGTTGTTCTTTACCGTTGCCCAATAACTCTTCCAAAGTGAATTGCATTTTGTCATCAATGAACTTTGTCACTTCACTTTCATCCTTTTTTCAGCTCAATTCTGAATTTGTTGAACGTCGGTGCTAGGACAGAGCAGTAGGAGTCATCTGGTAATGCTGCTGTGCTGTATGAACAGATTGCAGTGGGTTTATTTTTCTAAATGGGCCTGGGATTTTTATGTGTGTGGTGTTTTTTTTCCTTCCTTTTTTTTTCTTTTTTTTTTTTTTGTGTGTAAGTTGTTTTGTTTGTTTACTTTCTTTTTCTTTTCAATCGCTGTGAAGAGTTTGCTTGCTTTAAGAGCCTTTAGTGAGCATCTTTGAGTATGATTACTGAATTTTCAGAAGGCTTATTGATGTGTTTTGCCTTATCTGTACATTTGCTTTTGAGAACTCCAGGAACTTTTAAAGGCACAATTTCCCTTTGCAAAATTTTAACAGGCTTTTCCGTTTTGAATGAATTGTTGTTCTGATACTCTAGACTTGTGCAATATGATTTAGCCTAGCTTTCTGTTGACAAAGTGTGTCATGATCTTCCAGTCCAGATACAGATCTGCTTAAGGTGTTAGTTTTGCAACTGAGTTACAAGTCTGGACAATGTATAATCTGAATTAGTTATGGTTTATATTGCGAGTTACAAGGCATACCTAAGGCGTGTACTGGATTGGAAAACTCTTTCATTTATGTTCTATGTATTTTTGAACTGAATTTTGGCCAGCAAATAGAGCATTTGTGGTGAGCAGTTGGAATTAGGGTGGATCCAAAATGTTTCTGTTTAAAAATTAAAGAAAATGGTCACTAGATAGGACATAAACATGCAGTATCCACAGAGGATTACCTGGGTAATATATGTGGAAGAAAGAGAATTCATCATGAAGTGAAATGGGTTGGTGGCATAATACTTGTGCAAGAATAAGCTAAAATGATTAAATGGTCTTGCAGTAAGACATAGCAGGAAAAGTTTGCATTTGAAATGGTTGTATTTTGGGAGAAACTTATGAAATAGTAGTGAAGATAAATGTGTAAAGGGAATGAAGTTTATAATTTGTCATGAACTGCAAGATCTGAATGATTCATACATAAAAGTGTGTTTCTTGGAGTGTTTTACTGTTTCTGTTTTCTCAGTTCTTTTTTTTCTTGAAAATATCAGTTGACATAATGGACTACAGTGCAGGTGGTAGTATGAAAAATTGCTATTTGAATGAATTAATTTTTGTAGGGGAAAATGCTTCTGTAGGCACTTGAAAAAGTAATAAAACTCATACTAATTAATTTGAATGTTGTTTTACGTATTGTAGGACAGTGAGTGCTCTTTGCTAAGGTATGTCTGTACTGAAAGTAGTACAAGCAACTGGCAGGCTCTCCTGAGAGATCCTAGTGCCTGGTGGGAAGGAATTTTCCAGAGGATGGTGTAGGGGGACAAAAGCAAATTCCTGTGGTTTGTCAATTCAGAAGTTCAGTTTGAGTTTGGTTGTTATCTGCCTGAAAGATAACAGGATTATGTGACTGGAGGGGTACTTTAGGGAGATACCTTCTTCTTCAGGACAGCTGTGACACCTGAGCAGGTTGCCTAGGGCTTTTCCAGTTGGGTATTGAAACAGACCCTTCATGTCCAGCTCTGCTGCTTCACCTTTGTGGGAGGAAAAAAAGCCTGATGTATTTATCCAATCGAATCTTTTGCTTAATTTGCCTAGCCAATACTGTGTGGCCCTCATCAAAATAGGAAAAATTTGAAAAGGTGCTCTGGAGGACTTCAGGATTTGAGCATTGAGAAGTGATTTTGTTCTCAAAAAAGCATATTTCTTCAGAGAAATAAACA
The DNA here is from genome assembly GCA_013397295.1 of Polioptila caerulea. Lineage (NCBI taxonomy): Eukaryota > Metazoa > Chordata > Aves > Passeriformes > Certhiidae > Polioptila > Polioptila caerulea. The sequence goes on along the minus strand of VYXF01012377.1, from coordinate 73,639 downwards.
GTTAGGCATCCTTCAAATTGATGTTAAGGTGTTTTTGCAGGTATTCAAAGAATTTTACTTATTGCATTATAGATTTGAATTTACAGATAAATAATTACCTAAAAACTGTATGAATAATAAATACTACCTGTTCTTGGTTTGCTCTGCAGATCTGGGACTAGCTAGAAGATTGCATTTTGCTGTGGAGTATTTTAGGGTGAATTGTACTAGCTGTTCTTCAGAATGTCTTAGATAAGGTATTCTTTCTAATACTAGAATGTGTTTTCCTCCTCCTTTTCTATGGAATTTTCAATTACCACCAGCTGGATTTATCATTTTCACATTCCTTCATGGGTTTATTAAGGTTCAACAGCTGTTTTGCTTTGAAAAAAATAATTGTACTGCCTCCAGTAGTTATCCCAGTTTCCTTGAAATTAACTTTCAGATTTATTCTGATTCTGAGAAAGGCAAGAGAAAAAGTGGTTTTTTTTAGAATTGGGCAGTGAGAAGAGACATTGAAGGAGCAAAAGTGTTAAAACTGGAGAAAAAAAAATGTTTCATTAGAATTTCTAGGGCTTCTTATTTTACAATAATGGCCTCAAACTCGTATTGTTAAGCATTTGAGATTAAGTAATGTTTTGCTCATTAAAGATTGTGCAAGTATAAAACCTTAACAAACAGCTGCATTTGAAGGCAGTTACAATGTTCATACATATTTTGTCAGCCCACACACAGGTCTGTCACATGAAGATGATCCATGTGAGTAGGAAAAAAGGCCATAACAATTTAAGGCTTTCCTGAAGGTACTTACTTATAACACTTCTGATTTTGAGGGCAGTGAATGAGGCAAGCAACTTGTTTGTTGACCATATCTGCACTATTTCTGAAATCCTTTTAAAGTCTTTCTAATCACAAGGAATTCAGTAGGTTTTTCCCATATTGTTTATTCAAGAAGACTAAAGATCCTTGTGTTTCAAGGTTTATAACAATTTTTTTGCATACTCAAAGTTCTTTGTGTAAATTGTATGTAGTTTTGTTGCAGGGTGTTTCCTCAATGCAGAAATTAACCTTGCCTAAAGAGTTTGCATTGCTTTTTTACATCTGTGGGCCAGGCTGTGTACATGATCAATCATAAACTATTTTGTTTTCTTAAAAAATAAGGTGATGCTTGATTAAAGATTGGAAGCTTCTGTGATAGAGTTTTTGGGAACTGCAGTAAAGATGAACATTCAGAAGTAACTGTCTTCATCAGTCCATTTAATAATGTCGGTGAACATTCCTGGTTTCATGATCGTAGCCTTTAGCATTAGATTTTTAGTTAATCTAGGGATCTAGGACACTAAAAATCATCAACTAAAGTCAGTGTGGATCATAGATTGGTAGTGCTGGTATGTTTGACATAGAGTGCTTGTCTTAGTTTTAATGGGTACATGTTCCTTTCAAGATTTGAATTTTAGTTTTCCAGGTCATGGCTTGAATCCAAAAAGCTGTGATGTTTTCTGGTTTTTTTAGTAGGTCAGTGCAGCTAACTGTAAGCTGCATGATACTGCCAGAAATTATTTGCAGACTATTTTAATCTCCATGCATGTCTTTGAGTATGTATGTACGTCATCTTTCTGCTAAACCATATGAATCTCAGATCAAATTGGCGTGCAATAAAAACATTATTAAAAAACACTAAATACTCCAAAACTTCATTTTTCATGGCATTAGAAATTCTTGCTAAATGCAGACCAGGTATTTATGATGCAGCAACATGTTAGTGATGCAAAGCTGTGAAGAAGGTAAAGTAGAGGCAGGGGAAGCTCTGGAGAGTCCCATACCTACCTACTCTACTGTAAAATTTGTTCTTTTCAGAGGAAACTGCTGTGGAAGGGGTCCTCAGACTTCAGTGGAATTGGTGTTAAGTGCTAGTCTGGCAGACATCTTGGCAAAAAAAAAATCATAAAATTGTTATCCTATTACTCACAGACTTCTTATATGAGGAGGATTTTTTTTTTTTTCACTCACATAGCCTTTGGAATCTTTGCTATTTAGCAATTAAAAATTGCATAGTTACCTATGGAGAAATGTTAATAATGCTTGAAATTTATTAGCCTTCCAGCGATAATCTTTGATCTATGATATTATATTGTTTCCCAGGGGAAAGAGGGCTGTTTTCTTCAAATCTTCATGCTTTGAAGCAAGCTGCAATGTAGAAAATAAATTGAATCTTATTAGCTGGAATACAGTGTTGCTACAGATTTTGATAAACTGACAGATCTAAAAATTCTTACAGATCTCAGCATTTACTGTTTAAACAATAGGAATTTCTTCACAGTTTTTACTATAGACAGTTAATTTAAATGAATTTTGTAATGCAATCATTTTCAAAACATGAGATTTCTTCCAATTTGGATGAAAGTTTTTGAGCAGGGGAGAAACACCAGGGGTGACTGTACTCTACCTTCATCATAGGTTATCTTGACTTCTTGTTGTGTTCATTGGGCGATCCTGATTCTCATGCTTACCTGGCTCTCCACTTGCTGAAATGTGTCAGGTTGATATATATCACTGGATAGTATCCCTTCAACTGAATTCTGCATTATTAAATTGAAGTCTTTTTTTGGAGTGTAATCCCCTTGAGTTGGCTGGAAACACTGAAAAATAGTCTTCTCCAGGACAGTTAGGAGAAAGGCAAAGAGTAATTTTAGAGCACAAAAACTATGTAAAACACTTGCTATGCCAAGGGGTAGTCTGAAATGAAATATCATGGAATGCTTTTGATTGGAAGGAACCTCGAAGATCATCTAATTCCAACCCCTCCGCCAGTGGAGAAGATTCCGCCCACTAGATAAGTTGCTTAGGGCCCCATCCAGCTACCCTTTAACACTTCCAAATATGAGATGTCCATAACTTCTCTAGGCAACTTGATGTATTGCCTCACTATTTGTTGTGTAAAGAATTTCTTCCTAATATCTAAATCTCTCCCTTTTCATTTAAAACCATTCCCCTTCTCCTATCACATTCTGCCCTTGAAAAAAGTCACTCTTCCTTTTTTAAAAGTCATTCTTTTTCAAAAGACCCCTTCAAGCAGTGAGAGGCCACAGGGTCTCCCTGGAGCTTTCTCTTCCCTTCTTGCAGGCAAAACAACTCCAGCACTCCCAGCCTGTCTTCCTAGGAGAGATGCTCTAGCCTTCTGAAAACGTTGTGGCCTCCTCTGGACCCACTGTGGCAGGTCCATGTCCCTCTTTGTGCTGATGGCTCCAGAGCTGGACACAGTGTTACAGGTGGGGTCTAGTGAGGGCAGAGTAGAGGGTTAAAAATCCCCTCCCTTCGCTTGCTGGCCACTCCTCTTTTAAAGCAGTCCAGGATGTGGTTGGCCTTCTAGGCTGTGAGTGCACTTTGCTGGCTTATGTCCAACTTTTCACCCACAAGAACCCCCAAGTCCTCCTCAGGACTGCTCTCTAATTCTTCTCTCAGTCTATGTTCATGTCTGGGATTGCCCTGACCCAGGTGCAGCACCTTGCACCTAGACTTCATGAGATTCTTCTGGGTCCAATTCTCAAGTTCATCCCACTCTCTGTGGATGGCAGCCTGTCCTGCCATTGTGTCAGCTGTACCTCACAGCTGAAGCTGCACTCAGTCCCACTGTCTGTGTCATCAGTGAAGATACTGAAGACCCCTGGTCCCACATTGGAGCCCTGAGGGCCACCACTCGTCTCCAGCCTCCACCTGGACATAGAGCCATTCACCACAACTCTCTGGCTTCATCTGTCCAGTCAGTTCTTATCCACCAAATAGTTTGCACTTCAAATCCATGTATCTCCTCTTCGGAGGAGATAAGGGTGTCATATGGAGCTGTGTTGAAGGCTTTACAGAAGTCTAGCTAAATGACATCTCTTGGTCTCCCCTCATGACCTCTTTCTGTCGCTGCAGTGAAGGCCACTAGATTGTTCAGCACCTCTGCTTATATCTCTTCTGGGAAGAAAGCAAGCAAGTAAACAGCAGTTCTGGTTAAATATGCCTTTCCCAAGGGTTCTGCCCATTTCATCTAAATAAAAATATTTCATTAATCTCCTCTGGGATCAAATCCTTTGATCTTGAATGACAGCAGTTTCACAGAATCATGAGCACTTTGATAGTTTGCTAATTCTTTCTGGAATTACTTGTTGACCAGTAGAATAGTTCCTCAGTCTGCAGTCTGTATTGCAGACACAAATATAGAATCAGTTGGTCAGCAATCAACAGAAAACAGTTGTACAGCTGACTTAAGTAGCTCCTTGTTTTCTCATACTTTGGCATTTTCAAATACTAAAATAGTTGCTCTCCTGATTATGTACTTTGTCATAGTTTTGTTGAAACAGTTCTGTTATCTTAATAAAGTGGATGTGTCTTGTTGTCACTTGTGGAGGAAGCAGGCTGAGTTACACCATTTGTCACCCTGTTGTGGTAGGATTGTGAATTATGCTTGAGGGATAGAAAGCCTAAAGGCATGTTGGAGATGAGAGCAGTACAGGGCAATGAATGGGGCCAATAATTCTTTTCAGCCAGCAGGTGTTCAAGGGACCAAACCATTTCAAGTTCCCTAGAGATCTTTAATTATTATGTAATACAAAACAATTTCTCCTCCCTTGTTTGGCTTATTGTTGTTCCCAAGGGCTTTGTTAGTAGGTCATGCTGAAAAGTGGTTATGCTCAAAACATGTTTGCAAGAGATATTTGCACATGTAATGAACTGGATGTGTACAACCACTGCATTTGTTTTTCTTTCTTAGCAACAAGGTATTGGTCGGCCAAGCGTATACCATGCGGTGGTGGTCATATTTCTAGAATTCTTTGCCTGGGGGCTATTGACAACTCCAATGCTAACAGTAAGTATCATTCATCAGCTGTTATCTTGGTATTGACAAATGTTAATTTGTTAATTTCTAGGGATTTGAGGTTTAATTTGCTTTAAATTAATTTGTATCTCATTACCTGACTTCCAGAAGTCTTAGCAGCTGAGATCTGGACTGCTGAAAGATTAGAAGCTAAGGAAAAATAAATTAATTCTGCTGTACTACTCTTAAACGCTTATTTGCCTTTTAGAATAATACCAATGTAATTTATTGATTAAAGTATCTCTGGAAATTCTGACTTCTTCAAGACTTCATAGTTCAATTAATTTTCCAGTTGTAATAATTGAATAAACTGTGCAACCCTTCCTTAACTATGTATACTACTGTGGGCTGACTGTTTTGTCAGCATATAACTTAGAGTAAAATGCAAAGATATTCATGTAAGAAATGGATTTCATAAGTATTTAATCTGTTCTGGTTATTTTCCAGATGAATAGATAATTGGAGTGTTGGTAATAGGATATGAAGCGTTTCATTTGAAGACATGGATCTTGTTCATTTTAGTCAGGCCTGCCTTTTAGCAATCAAAGGAGGTCTGCTAGTCCAGGTTTTCCTTGCCTGATACTTGAGACCACTTTGAATACATGGCAAGCAAAGTTTTGTGTGATTGAAAGAGTTAATTTTTTTCCTTGTCCAAACTCTGAGTAAGATAATGTATGTAACTCTTGGAATGTGTTTGCCTAACTTTTCTAAAGACAGTCACTGAACTTCTTCACATAACTTAGTAATAAAAAAGTTCACATAAACAGTTAACACATTTTCATAAAGCGGTTGTCTCACAAAATGACTGTCCTATCATCTGTCTTGCCAATGTCAAAATATGGGGAAGCTTGCTGGATGCTCTTTCTTATCTTTTATTTTTTTTCCTTTTTTTTTTTTCTTAACCAAAATGCTCAATTTCAAGTTGCCCAAGTTTGACACTTCTCAAGGATAAATGTGCAAATCATAATTCTTACAGATCTGCAAACTCCTGCCAATTTTAATAAAACTGTGTGTTAGGTAGGTTCTTCAATAGTTGCCCAGTTGTATACTCCCTCTGGAATAGGTCCATAGCTGAGGGTGATCATCTTTATTTGTAATCAAATTCAGCTTTGTAAACACTGAATGGCTGCTGTTTATATAATGGCTGGGTTTATATAATTTCAAGTCTGGTTTTATACTTTGCACCTGTCTTGTGATGTACCTGTGGTAGCTTACGTTGGCCTACTTAAGAGGCAGCAGTAAGTTGTGTAGAGATATCTTATGAGCAAGGTTCAGCCTTTGAACTGCCAGCTGCCCACTTCTGCTTAAGCAGGTTTGTCAGGTAGGAATGGCAGAAATGGAGATGTCTGGCCTGTTGGCCAAAGCTCATGGTTACTCAATTTTTGGGGGTTTTTCATGATTCTGTAGGTTGTTGTTAACTTTCAATCTAATTAAAATGTTCCATACCATGAAAATAAATTGTATTTTTGATAGCTTTCGATTGCTTTTGCATTTTTTTTGGCATCTGTCAGCAAACCTGTACTGTTTGTTGCATTGCACTATACTCGGAGAAAAAAAGATTTAAAGTGTCTATAAAGCACACAAAGGTTATTCTTGTCAAAAACTGCCCAAAGCTTATGGACTTTTTAAAAAATTTATACACTTGTGAGCCAATGCTAGTAAATTACCATAAGCAATATTAATTACTTAATGACATGTTGACATGTTCTCTCATATACATGTATATATATATATAAAATATGTATCTATTGGTAAACTTGAGTAAAGCAGTTCCCTCTACCATTTTGTCAGCTGGCATTTCTCTTGTCTGTAAAGTAACAAATTAATACCAAAAAACTTGAATCAGTAGTGGTTGCCTCTCAGGAAAAAATACTAGAAAACAGTTCACAGGTAATTAGATTGGACTCTCTGAGTTTCCTATTTTTGTTTATTTTGTTTTGTTTTTTCTTTAACTTAAAAGACATCTACTTTTAGATTTGTAATTTGAATCCTGACTTATTTTTCCTCAATTCATATCCTAAGATCAGTGTTCTAACAGGCGAAAAATTGTTTTAAATACCTAACCAAAAGATTATACTAGAAGTGAAAAGCGGTATTAACAAGGAGAATTATCTGCCCAGTAATTAGTAATTTGCACTTTGATTAAGCCTATGATTTGAGAATTTCAGTCTTCCTAGAAAAATAATGCTGATACTTTTCAGTGACGCCTTTTCAGTATACGTATAAGTAATTTTTATAATTGATGGCACTTATCTATAAATATCAGGAGCAAATGAACTTGCATTTTGTTTGAATGTGAATTTTTGTGCATACATGGTTTGAACATCACAAAGGATTTTTAGTCAACATGGTAGCACTTGTGAGGCCCCTTAACTCTCTTGCAGATTTGTGGTAAATCTGTTTAACATAGATTAACATTCTTGCCCTTGAATTAAGACTGCTGGTAAAGCACCTTACATGAATTCATAGCTGTATTTAAACACACAGAACTCTTGCTGGTATTTATAAGCATCTGCTTATTAATTGGAAGTGTTTCTAATTCTAAATTGGCTATTTATTAGATGCTATGTGTTCAGTTGTGAATATAGCACTGTTTTTTCCTTGTCAATATAAGTTAGCTGAATCTCATAAATAGCTCACTCTTAAATATTGACAGTGTTTGAGTCAACCTTTTTAAAGAAATTAACTACAAAAATGAACTGCAAAAATTCTGTAATTTGTACTGCGTGGAGATAGTTTTTGCTTACATTGATTTGCTCTTTTTGAGCAAAGTGTTCCAAACCAACTATCTCTGCATTACAGTCTTTCCCAGCAAAGGAATTTATGCTGATAAATTTATATTAAATCTTGTTTGCATTTTCTTGTGAAGACAAAAAAGATTTAGAAGATTTTATACTGGTT
>VYXF01012377.1:47098-59832 GCA_013397295.1 Polioptila caerulea | reverse complement strand
AAGCCAAGAACTGAGTAACACTTGACTCCTGATGCATAAACCCTGCAATATCTTAAGTGTGTGTTTACCTTAAGCAGGCTTTAGTTCTCATTCAGTGCAGCAGTTTCTAGGTCTGTCTTGAGGTGGGATCTTGCTTGTCAAAGACCTGTTGTGTTTGTGGGAGGGATAGAGAACTTCAGTTTCCAGATCCATGACTTCCTCTTGTCTCCTTTTTTTAAGGCAGGTTTTTTTTTTTCTCCTTACACTTTTCTTGGCAAAGAGGCAAGGATTATTCTTGAAAGTGGACACTTCCTCTATGGCTCTTGTATAAATCTAGAGTATGAGCAGGGATGAGTGATCGAAAAGGTACTCACTGCTAGTAATTCTCCTGGATTGTGTTTGGAATAATTGTTTTACGTAATTTCTGCTTCTCTACAGATTATAGGCTTTGGATCTGCTAGCATTGCGGCATTTATAGCTGTGGTGGGCATTCTGTCCATAATAGCTCAGGTAAGCTTTGTTCTTTATAGTGCTTCATTTTCGCTTATCTAAAAAACTTTTTACATTCTCTAATATTCCAGTGTATCTTGCATTCACTAAATGTTGTATTCATGATACAGTCCGTGTAAATTTCTTGCTTCGTGTCAGCTTTCCTTAGAAATACTGGATCTGGACATAGGAAAAAGAAAATTTGCTATACTTGGATCAGTAAATTCATTGGAACTCTGACTTAAAATCATTAAAATAATGCAGGAAATTTGTTACTACATGCAAGGCATTCTGAAAGTGAAATGCCTTACCTTAAATGAAAGTCATGCTACTTGCCCCTGTTCAATTGGCTTGTGCTATCAAACTTGCATACAAGCAGTCTTTCGAGGGTTACTTAGGTTCAGCTGGGAGGCTGAGGAGCTTGATATCTTCTTGCCACATTTCTTAATTGGCAACAGTGAGCTGATTTTTCAACAAATCCTTTATGTCTTTTGTAAATCAAAGTGCTTTTATGATGTGATCTTTCGTATATTTATGCGTACAGTTTGTCTTCCTGTTCTGACAAGAAGAGGAGGAATGGCACATAGAGTGTGTTGCAACCTTGCTGCCATTCTTAGCAGAATGAAGGTCCTACTTTTTTGATTGTTTCAACACATTCATCAATATTTACCAGTTTTACTGGTGTCAGTTGTGGCCTTCATTAGCAATCAAGTCATTATTTTAATCTTTGTGCTGTGGTTTGTTCTGAGGTTATTGTGTGCACTTTCATTTGCCAGTCATACTTTATGCAGACCAGTATTTTTGCTAAAAATCTCTAGTATGGTTTCCCTTCTGGTTTATAATTTTCAGTGTTAAAATGAGGAAAATCTATTGATTTTTTTCAAAAATCTGTTGTTTTTTGAACTCTTTGAAGACTACAGCTTACTGAAACAATCTTTGCTTATTGGCATAATCTTTGCTTCATAAATATGATTGGTGTTGGCATGTTGGATATCTTAAGAACAAACTGAATATGTGAAGGTAGAATTACTGTATTTTTTTCTATGTGACATTCAAACTAAAAATGAGAAACAAGAAAGGTAGGATGAGCAGTTGTCCTTGGATGCCAGGTGCCCACAAGCTGCTCCAGCACTCCCCAACCAGACAGAGAAGAAAAATTAAGGTAAAAAACACCTCATAGGTGGAGATAAGGCAATTTATTAAAGCAAAAGTTTAGGCATGCAGAAATAAAGAGATTAATAAAAGGTTTATCTTCTGCTTCCCATCAGCTAGCAGTGTTGAGCCACTTCCCAGGAAGTGAAGCTTCCGCACATGTAGCAGTTGCTCTGACAGGCAAACCCTGTAAATAACAAATGCCCCGCTCCTCCTCCTTTCCTTAGCTTTTATATCTGAGCTGATACCATATGAGATGAGTTATCCCTTTGGTCAGTTTGGGTCAGCTGGCCAAGTTTTGTCCCCGCACAGGATTTTATCCATTCCCAATCTACTCTGGGGGGAATGTTGAGTGACAGTGCTGATGTTTTGCCAGCCAGCACTGCTCAGCAGTAGCCAAAGCACTGGTGTGTTAACAACACCTTTCCAGCTTACCCACAGACCTGTGAGAGCTGCTGTGGGAAAATTAACTCCATCTCAGCCTGACTCAATACAATCAGGAAGAGATACAAGACAAGAGAGGAAGTGTATTCTGCTCTGCAATCCTGTTCCTTTTCTCCGTGTTTTTACTGCAGCCTATGTAGTTAAGTTGTCCATGCGGACTTTGCTTTACTAGAAAGTGTCTGCTTCTTGCCATAAGTGTCTTGTTGTATCTGTATCGGGATCTCCTTCCCCCGCAGCAGTAACACTTCTAACAAATAGAAATACTGATCTTTGGTTAGGATTAGCTTCCACGTGCAAATGAAAAGGTCATATTAGTGGTGTAAAGAGTCAGTAGAAAATGTACTTAATGGTGCCCAGGAATTGGCCTGATTTTAGTGTATGTGGTGAAGGTGACGAAGCAGTAGGATTTACTTGTGAGTTTAAATGTAAGTTTGCAAAATAATTCAGCTGACCTGAGCAGTTTGCTTTCTTCTGAGCTAACAGTCTTTTTTCTTAAGTAGTTGTAGATATTGGTAAATTCAAGTCTCGTCCAGCCTGCACTGTCTTGCTTGGTAACAGATTTTATATTGTGGAGTGCTCTATTCTGTAATAAAATAGGTTTGTAGAGGTGAAGATGAAAGCCTGTTTGCATTGGAAACAGACACGATCATCTAATGTACATCGAGCAGGCAATACGTGTGCTTCTCAATGTCATGAAGTAGTAACACTTTAAGAGTTAAGAATATCTATCTGTACATTAAATGTTGAAATGACTTATCTGTATTTTGGGCTTAATACAGGAGAATTAGGAGGACAAGTGGTATGAATTTCTTCGTCATTTAAAAGGTCTTCTAAATTACTTTGCTTGGGAAAAATTACTTTAGCAAGACTGACTTTTTAAAGCAAGTTTTGGTTGAACCAATTTCTCTTGCAGACTGTATTTCTCGGTATCTTGATGAGATCTATAGGGAACAAAAACACAGTTCTCCTTGGCCTTGGCTTTCAGATCTTTCAGCTGGCTTGGTATGGTTTTGGATCTCAGTCTTGGTAAGCATACATTTTGGTATGTACACACTTGTTAAGGAACGTAACAAAAGGGTTTTTTTCCCAAGAAATTCTACTATTTAATTCTGTTGTCATGGGTATTTAAGAGTTCTGTGAATTAAACATTCCCATTTTCATTACAGTACCAAAATTTGGTCGGTATTTTGCATATGTGGGAGTGATAGAATTTCCTGTACATACAGCCCTTTTGAAAAGGGAGTCATTGCAACATTTTGTTCTGCTGGGTGTTTGTCTATGAATGTGGTTCAAACTTTTTCTTAAACTCACAAGCTAATAAGTAGCAATTTCTCTCCAGTAATTCCACTATATCTATTTTATCCATTAGATATTGGACCTATGCCTGTTTTTGTTTTTTTAACATACTCTCTTACTAACATACTCTCTTACTCTTACTGTAATTAGTCTTAGAAACTATCTAGAGTTTCTTTTGTTGAAAAAAACTGTCTTTAAGTAGAGACAATTAGAACTATAAGATAGAACAACTTCCTTATGAAGTGTGTCCTACTGAAACAGATGAGTGCTTATTGCTTATCAGGGTACTTCCTAGTCAGCTGTAGAAGCTAGAGAATTGCATCACTGGGACACCCAGGGAAATTGTTCTTTGTACAGTGTTTGGAGAGGAAAGCCCACTTCACTCCCGTTCCTCTCTTTTTTTCTGGTAGGATAGAATCAAATCAAATGTGCTTCTATTCCAACAAGTTCAGAATAATATATGGGAGGGGGGCAGGAAGATAACCAGATAATTTCCAGTCTTTAGGTATTTTAATAAGAATAGTTTGAAAGGGAGTTAAGTGTTAAATAAAGGTGCCCTTTTGGCCCTCTTGTAAGTGTGTGGGGTAATTATAAGGGAAGTCTCATTTTTAATTTGAATTATGTATTTAACACAGGATGATGTGGGCAGCGGGAGCCATAGCAGCGATGTCAAGCATTACATTCCCAGCAATTAGTGCTCTGGTTTCACGAAATGCAGAGGCAGATCAACAAGGTGAGTGTTGAATCAATTGCTGTTTATGCATCAGACTGCTTTTTTGTCTAGAAAGCAGAAGAGTTATCTAGGTGGACTTTTCCACTTGGTAGTATCTGTGGAAGTCTGCCAGCTGATGTAGAGAGGAAGGAAGTGTACAACTTTATCGTATTTGCATTGTAAAGACATAATTTCTGATGAGCTACTTCTCTTTTTTCTTTCTGTAAAAGTACTACAAAGACAACAAAAACTTTATCTTTTTTTCTTTTCCTTTTATTATATGCAGTATTCTCTAAGTAGACAGTGAAGATTAATGAAACAATACTACCTTTTTAATTGCACATTTTACCAGATTGAAATAAATGTAGGAAAGAAGCTTTATTTTTTGTTGAAAAGTTGGTGCTATTTGATATAGTACTTCAGATTTTCAAGGAATAGAAAAGGATGCTCAAGTAACCAGTTAATCTGAGGAAACACGAAATTTACTGGTTTTGTTGTGAAAAGCAGTGTACAGTCAGAAATTACTCCTCCTTTAAAGCGAATTGAGAAGTCATCACAAATTAAAACACTGATAAAAAAAACTTAATTTAGTATTCTTTTTTAAAAAATGCTGTACATAGAAGTTTTAAGTTGTATTTTAGCATTGTACAATATGAAGTTAGGTAAATACTGTTAATCTGAGAAGTACAAAGGAGATGCTGTTCCAGGCGGTGCATTTCTGTTGAAAGATGCCAGATACAGTATTTTACATGGGTTTTTGTAATTATTTCCCTCTCCCCCATTTTTTTTTTTTTTTGCGACATTTTAAAGATTTTTAAAGACTTGTTTTCTGTTTACATCAGGAAATGACTAGTTTAGTTCAGCTCACAGAAGCCATTAAACTTTGATTTTACGTAGAGGAAACTGGTGTTAATAGACTTTCAGGACTGAGGTTTCGCCACCTAGTGGCATGAAGATTTTAAACTTTCATATCGTCAACTTACAGAGTAAAAACTTGGACAGCTATCTTCTTTGCATGTTTTCTTTTCCTCCCATTTTACAAGTTACTGCCTTAACAACCAATCAGATTAATAATATTGTAAAGTAGCATTTTTTAGACTATTTTTCTGTGAAAGTTAATATCATCAAAACACTTTTTGCACTGTTGTCACAAGTCGAAAAAGAAATATACCTATAGCACTTTGATTTATCAAGCTTTAAAAAGAATGCAGTGTAAAACTGCAGCCAGTCAAGTGTTCTGAATTTATTGCTGTAGATTTAATTTACTGCCCTGAGTTAAGTTACTTGGTATTTAAATAAATACCTGGTCACAATTGATGCATATTTTCCCAATCTCAGTTCTTCATGCTTAAGTACATTACTCTAAATTTCACTTGAAAATAAATTGCATGGGAGCCACATTTTAACTCTGCTATCTTTGTTATCTTCATTGTAGGCTTTGGGTGAGAGTGGAAGAATTCTAATATAAAAATTAAACCTGCACATAAATTTCTTTATCATAATGAAATATTATACAATAATAAAAATCATAATTCTTCCAGTAATCTGCAAGTATAGTGACAGAACTATGATGATGCAGAGGATTATTTTAATCTGACAGATGTGTCTTCAATTTGTGTTTCTTAAACCTTAGAATGTAGAAATAATTATGATATGCTCTATTTTGGAACAATTATTAAAATACACTCAGAGCTCTTGGCTCTGAGCATTTCTTCCTTGCTTAAAAAAAAAATCCTACTTTTTTTTTTCCTTATTAGGTGTTGTCCAAGGAATAATAACTGGAGTAAGAGGACTGTGCAATGGCCTGGGACCAACACTATATGGCTTTATTTTCTTTCTCTTCCATGTGGAACTCAATGAATTGCTACCTGATAACACTTCTGAAAAAGAAATAAAGCAGAATCCCAGTGATAAGGTTAGTTGAAAATTTGATGTGCAGTTTACTGTGTAGAACTCATAGTGTCAGAAATCTGTCTTTTGTTTGTTTTAAAATCTTCCTATCTTATTCTTAAACTCCTTAAGTCTTGCTTTTCAGTTTTATTAAATTAAGATAGCTAATAATTTATATGTGCTAGTAAATATGTAGATTTACAGTAGTAGCAGCATTGGTTTCACTACTGTAACAGTACCAGATGACTTCTTTTGATGTAAATTTACTGGAACTAAAGTTTGAGTGAGGTTGCATCATTGTGATTATCCACAGGAAGCCCTGACAGCAAACAGTGAAATTGTAGGCTGTGTTGGAGAGTAATAGTAACACTTGGCAATGCAGTGACAAAGGGCAGCTTTTGAAAGATTTTTACTTCTCTCACTCAATGAAACCACAATCACGTAATACTCAAAAACTGCTCAGATAAATTAGGTGTTGTAATACAAAGGAGGCTGTATTAATTTGTGGAAGTTCATTTCTTCTTTAAGTGTTAGTGTGTGTAGCACCTCTTGAGGATTTAATATCATCAAGATACATTTTTGATATGTTTATATACTTTATATACAGATCATCAGCTGAAAATTTAGGCCTCTGATTGTAACAAGAACTGAGGCAAGGGAAATACCCTGCCACTATACACTTATGTTCAGCTACTTTCCAACTTCATTTGAGAATAACTTCCTACATTTCATTTGGCAGAATAAAAGTACACTGGATTGACAAGTTTCACCTTCTGTTTTATCTAGTTTTAGCTTACACAGATACAGAAAAGTTGTTAAAGATTAAAAAACAAAACAAAGCTGGATTGTTGGCACTTGTTTTGTAGAGGTTTGTCATCAAACTCAGCTGATTTAAAATTAATCTTAAAACTTTTCTGGTGTTTGTTTTCAGTTGGGGCTGTGAAATGTAGATAAGTTTTGGGTTTGAATTTTTAAAATAAACTGCTTGGAAGCAATAGAGCATAACTCCAAATACTACATTATCATACATGAATAACATGTCTCTGCAATGAGAATGGTCTCACTGTTATTTTGCTCACCCATATGTTAGTTTATTGGGATGCTTGTCTCTTTGGCTAACTTAATTCCAGAGTATCTCAGCCATAGAAAAGCAAAGCTAATATTTATTGAGTATTTGTACTTCTGGATGTTGAAATCTTATTCTATTAATATTCAGAGAAGTCTTGTTGATGTAACAGACATGTTGCCTAAAGCAAAAAAAAAAAAATTAAAAAAGCATGAAGTCAACGTCTGTTTCATTTGCTAGGCAGTCATACTGTCAATTGACAATTTTATGTGGTTTTGGTTTTTAGATCAGTGTGGAGATGAGGTGAGGAATTTGTGGGGATTTTAGATGCAGAAAGTTCACTTTGCAGTGCGTATGTGAACCTGTTAGCAAAAATGTTATAGTCCCCGTAAAAATGTCTCCCATGATCTCTGCCTTAGCGGTGTAGTTCATAATGCATAAGTCAATGTCTGAAATGTGAATTCTTTATTATGTTTGTTTTCCTGTAGAGAGCGATCATTCCTGGTCCCCCCTTCCTGGTTGGAGCGTGCATTGTTCTTCTGGCTTTTCTAGTTGCCTTATTTATTCCTGAGAACAGCAAAGCCAGCAGTACCAAAAAACACAGCAACAGCATCAGCAGTAGTCTGAGTAACAACCTAGACCAAAGTAATGAAGAGGACATCGAACCGTTGCTGCAGGATAGCAGTGTATGAAGGCTAAATTCTGAGGGGCCTGTGGAATGAATTCATGCATTGAACTGTGGCTCTGGAAGCTTGGTGGGAGGTACAGAGTATCTTGCCTTCGAGAGGAAGGCAGCTGTGACAGGAGGTCACTTGCTATATGATATTGGAGGTTGATGTCATGCTTGCAGGAATGGTTTTTTAGAACAGCAAGTCACAAGCTGATGTGATTTTACCCAATATTGGACTGCAGAAACTGTGTCAAATTCCAATATTGGGTAGAAACCTGAATATAGAGAGAATTTTTTTTAAAGTTTGAACGTTTAGTTCCCAAAATTGCAAGATAATGCGAAATAAATAGGTTTGAGCCAGAACAATTTCTACCATCACTGTATAATAGGTTGTTTTGAATTTCTTATGCCTTTTTGTCTGCATCTTTGCCACATGTAGTCTTCATGATATGAGAGGCACTGATCTCTATATAGTTTTGGTACCTGAAATAGTGGTTATCAATGAAATTCTCAAATACTATTTACTAACAAGAAGTCCAGTAGTTACCAGAAAGCAGTGATGAAACTGAGACTGCAAAACTCTGAATGTGTGTGATGCTTCATCCATAAATGAATGTCATACAGACATTCAGAATATCACCTAAACCCACTTCCTGGAATAATCAGTTTTGTGCAGTTAAAGCAAACCCAGATGGCACCCTAGAGCCAGGTCCCACTAATGTTTTGCTTATAAAAAGTATAATTTTATCTTTGAAGTGAGCAGTGTCAGAAATACAGACACTCTGAGTAGGTGCCGGAGTACTTTACATCAAGATATACATGTATGTACTGCGTTTTGTCACTTTATCTGCCATATAAACTAATTTTTCCTATTAATTCCTTTCACCGCTGCCTTAACTGCTTCTTAGTATTCAGTTATTGATCAGCCTTCATGTCTTACCTGCTGAATATCATGGATATATTAATATAATTTTTTTTTTCTAAAGATGCTTCAAAGGAGTTATGAATTGTAACAAATGTGCTAATTTCTAGAGACATTTTATGAAGACAACAGAGATTTATATGTATTTTGCTGCAGTGTAAATGGACTATTAAACCCAACTTCGATGAATTACTCCTATGAATGTTTTATATGTATGCAATATATGTAGATATTTGTAAGGAGTTTTAATTTTTCCAGATGGGATACTGTGTAAATCATGTATTTATAAATGTAATGAGGGTGCAGACAGTTATACAACAGTTATACAGTTTTTTAAAATGATTGTGTATTGACTGAACAAATTTTAGAAATATATATTTTAAACCTTGTTCCCTGTTGAGCACAGATAAGAAACCTTTTGTACTATGTAGGTTGGTTTTTAAGTTAATAAGCTTCCTAATGCATAATAAATATAAAATATATTAAAATATATTAAACTTTGTAGGTTTCGTGAGTAAGTGCATGTTCTTCCAAGTTCACTGTTGTGCCTTCGCTGCTTCAGAACAGAGGTGGGTTTATCCTAGTGTTGGATGACAGTACCTGAATTCCTGTTCTGTTCTGTTGTGTGTGTGTCATCAAGAGTGATGAAAAGTATGCTTTGCTTAGAAATTCATTTGGTGTCTGATCTGGTATCCACTGTGGTAGAGGAGTGGAGAATGAAAGTACGACAAACCCCCCGAGAAGAATTTCTGGTCTGAACGGTACTGCGGAATTAATGTGCTTTTTCTGAGGAGGCTTAGGTGGCTGTTTTTCTTTGAATTTCTTTTAATTCAAGCTTGAGCTTTTATGCTGGAGAGTCTCTTTTTGCTGCAGGCCAGACTGCAGCTGGGTAGGTTTTGCGTGATCCCAGCTTAGAATGTCTTAATATAGAATAAAATACATTATATTAGTGTTAAAAGTAGCAGTTGTCAAATGTATTATTGCTTACAGTATCCCAGCAGTGGGGTGGATTTTTGAAGCAGAATCTCAGAATGGTTGGAAGGGACATTTAAAGATCATGGGACAGGGACATCTTTCACTATAGCAGGTTGCCCAGAGCCACCCTGTCCAACTCAACATTGGACATTTCCAGGACTCCCAGGAATGAGGTATCCACAGCTTCTCTGGGCAACCTGTGACAGTGCCTCACCCTTATTGTAGACATTTTCTTCCCTATGTCCAATGTAAACTTAACCCTTTTCATTTTAAAACTCTTACCCTTTGTCTTGTCACTACATGCCCTGGTGAAATGCCGTCTCCTTTCCTACAAGCCTTTTTTATTTATTGAATGGCTCACTCCAGAGCCTTCTTTTCTGGTGGCTGAACAAGTCCAACCCCAGGTCTCTCAGCAGGTCTTCACAGGAGAGCTGCTCCAGTCCTCCAGTCATCTTTGTGGCCTCCTCACTCCAACAGGTCTATGGCTTCCTGTGCTGGGGAATCCAGAGCGGGATGCAAAAGCAATATTTTGGGCATGCACCCTTACTCTATATAAATTACTATATGTAATACTCTGCTAATTAAGTACATGATAAAAATGTTAAAAGGTAAGCTATAGGTTAAACAATTTTCAAAAATTTTTATGAGTGGTATATTTTTCTGTTCCCAGTAGAAAATTAGTAAATGCTGCTCAGAAATACCTGATGCCTTGTTATTTTTAGAAATTTTTGTTCAACACTGTGTTACAGAGGCTCAAAGATTTGGTTTTAAGTTCAATTTATCTTGATTTTAAACTTCAATATGCATTTAGTATATGTTTTTAATATCTGTCATTGCTAAAAAAGATACCTAGCAAAGATATTGATCCAAATGGAAAGTGTGTTGAAGGTTGTGCTTACTGAATCGTGCTGCTCATTTTTCAGTCCTGCACACTGCTTATGCAAAGGTGTATTAATATTCAGGTTAGTACTCTACTAGTAAGTTTCCATGTTCCTGGATGAAAGTCAGTTGGATTTACAGACTAATGAAATAAAAGGTCTTGAATTTTTGTGTTGTTAACAAATGGGTTGAAAAACTTTCCTCTGGAAAATTTTTTTAAAATTAGTTAGGAAGTTACTTCTCTGTACAAGTGTACAGATATTAGAGGCTTTTATGGGTAACACTTTTACACTTCTTTTTGCAACAAAATTGCATGATGATGAAAATATTTTCAAATTTCTGTTTTCAAAATGCTCCCTCCTAACAATAACTTTATTTTAAAAAGAAAAATTTTCTTGCTCATTGTTAGAACAACATCTTTATCTTGAAGAAATACATTAAATGTTTTTAATTTTCAAAAATATTAGCATAGTACTGACAGGTCGTTTTCATCACAGAAAAGGTCAGGAGAGGTGGAACACTTGCTTTTCTTTCCGTGAAAGAAAAATGTACATGGGATAACCCCTATAGTATAAAATACTAAAATAAAATAACTCCCTGTCTGTTTCCAAGGTACTGTAAAGATTCTAATATTGAAAGGCCTTGTTTGTATAAAATTAACCACTTTGATGACAATGTAGGGCTTTATGTGCTTTTTTTCTCCAGTTTATTTGCTGCACTAGCTTGCCCATGAGGGATCCACTGAATGAATTTCACTCTTGCTGTAACCTTATCCTTAGTTCCCTTTCTTTTATTCTATTCAAAGCAGCTACTTAATTAGTGGTTACACTTGTACAGTTTTTTCACAGAACAGAATTTTTAATAAAGGAAAGGTTTACTGTTGAGCAGCTACCTTTTCCATTACATCTTTTTATTAGGGATTGACAAAAAAGTTGCTCTTTTTATTATGTAAAACAATCTAGCAAGTATCATAAACTGAGACAGGTTAGGGACACTTGTAATTTCAAATCTCCCACAACGTATAGCTTGTTCTAATATTTGTTTCTTCAAACCTTCAGCAGTGTTTTCTGTGAAATTTGTGAAATACTGGATTGAATATCACAGGACTTTAAACATTGCTGAACAAACTTACAAAGGTTGTTGCTTCATGTCCTGGATGGCTAGTTTGTAAATGCCCCATTAGTCTTTCTGGCTCCATACTATTGTTAGCTAAAGCCTAAAGGTGCAACATACACTCAAAAAGAGGTATTGTCATGGTTAGCAGTAACACTTGTAAATTTGTGTTTCAAATACTTACCTTGATAGATTTCTGTTTTTTTGGCCAACTTTTTCTGAAATCTGACTACATTGTCAGTGATATTACCGTGCAAAGTGGTTGGTGAAGGACTTGCACTAGGAGCAAAAGTATCACGTCTGCAACTTGTCTGTGCTTGCATCGTTTGTGTTACCTTCAGTCTGCAGGGTATTTTCCCCAGATCCTTTTTGAGAGACACTGGATCATTTTGTGAGGGTTAGTTTAGTTGCAGACAGGTAATACAGTCCCCAGGTCTCCTTATCTGGGCACATGTAAATGTCAATATGTCAATAGACTGAAAGTGGAAGAATGAGCGCGGGTGTCAGCTCCCTTCTGCGTTGGAAAGCAGCCTGTCTGTCTTCCTCAAGGATACCTTGTGTGCTGTATGTGAGACCATCTGGCATACACACCCGGTGAAAGTGCAGTGTCATGCAGACATGATACGTATTAGTAAGGTTGTAATTCTTAGTACTTCTAGGTGATAAATAAAATACTTCTAGGTAAAAAATAAACAACTACCAATACTTTCCTCCTTGTACCTCCAGGTAGGAGGCCATTGCTCCAGAGCATGTTTTGTTGCAATGTGAGAGCGTGCAGCAAGAGTAAGACAGTGCCTCACTTCCTCAGGGTGGTAATAGGCTTACTTCTTTGGGGCAGCTGCTGCTCTCTTTGTTGAGTAGTGCTTCTGATCCAGAGAAACAAAGTTCTAGTTCTTCTGATAAAATTTAANCCTTTTCATCTGTCCTCAGAGATTTTGCTCTGCTATGTACACGCATTTATCGTGAAAATATGATGCTACTGTATTTTGATTGTAATATACTAGAAGATCGTAATAAAACCTGTGGTAAATAAACCTATGACTTAGATTGTTTTACCAAACAATCTGTTATGTATAGTGGCATCAATATGTCTCCTAAGAAGAAAATTTGATTTTAAAAGTTGTTTAACAATTTTGGTCATACTTTT
>VYXF01012377.1:25875-47058 GCA_013397295.1 Polioptila caerulea | reverse complement strand
AAAACTTTCACTTACAGGATCTTCCTAGCTCAGTTGGCTACACTGAGACATTTCCTGGTCAACCTGAAAAAGCTGATGAACCAGGATGAGTATATCAGCAGAATAGCCTAATTTTTGTGTGATTGAGGAAACTGAGCATGACTTCTAGTCCTCTGTTTAGTGGCATGCTGTCTCATGGGTTCCACTTCAGGAGCTTGGTGGTGAAATTGATCTAAGAGTAAAATCTTGAATCCAGCATGTGTAAAGAACTAAATTAAATCAGTTTTTTATTTCCTAGACAATTTCTCTTGAACAAGTCTTACAGAAAAGGAGGTGCTGTTTGTCTTCTCCCATTGCCTCAAAATAATAGTTTTGCTCTGTTTTCTAAAAGAACACTGCAGTAATAGAATGGAAGATGTTGGGCATGGTTTAGGATACAGTCCTAGTCCTAGCATTGCTGCTCTGCTGCCCTTGCAGTCTGTTTTCTGTTGCTATAAAAGAGCCTTTATATATTGCATTTTCAGCACTAGCACCTTAAAGCAAATGTGTTAAAATCCTTCCTTAATTTGAAATCAAATGCTGCATCACCAGCTCAATCTCTGAGAAGTACAGGGCTGTGTGATTTAAGTGCAATTGACTGCATTATGTGTTAGCAGTTTGGAAGTCAATATTTTTTATAGTCCTTTTTTCTGTTGATGTGAAAAAATAGCCCCTTCTGATTGCATACCCCAGTGAGAACTTAGGCTTATGGATTTTAGAAAATTGCTTGTATCTGAAGTGTCCCTTAAGTGATGCCTGATGTACACCTGAATGGTTAGGTGTCAATATAGTTGTGTAAGAAACAGGCTAAAGAAAACTGTGCTGCTAGCTCTGCTCATCTGAATGTAGGCAAAATTCAGCTCAGTAGGACCTAATTTAATGATCATGCAAGAAAAACTGATGGTAAATAACGGGCAGGCAAATTCATGACAAATTGCTTTTCTACACAAGTGGAAAGTGTTGATCTTGAAAACTTTGCAGTGGTTGTATTATTTTGTCCAGAAAATCTGTTTTATAGGAAGTTTTTCTTTTATAGGCAATTAATTTTTTCCCTTCTCTTCCCAGTTTTGATGAAGAGTATTTTTAAGCGTCTTTTACACTTTTACAGCAAAATACTGCAGTTTTTTCTGGAAGTCCTGATGAGTTCTCTTTTGTAAGAGAAACTTAACCATATATGGGGTATCTGCTTTATCATATGCAGATAACAGTTTTGATAACTTGATGCTGCTTCTCAGTGCAGTGATTCAAACATCCTCTGAAAAGCAGTGAAAGGGAAAATAAAACAAAACATGACAAAATTGTTCTGTTAACAGACTGAAGTGTTAAGCACCGAAGAAAAAAATCAAGCATGCAGGTCTAAGTATCCTTCCATGTTGCTTAAAGCCCAAAAGCAGCTTTTTCTTGCTGTCTTTCTTCTTTATGCCTGCATAATAACTAAAATGTATTCTTTTGATTATTGGCATAATCTGTAACTGACTTACAAATAGCTGAAACATCAAACTTGCCCAGCTACCTACTCCTAGTATGCTTTGTGCTCATGTTTAAATGCATTATGAGTGTTAATTCAGTGCAGCTAGTGATTCCAAAAAGTTTGAAACATGTATTTAAGTAGAATAGTAGCATATTTTAACTACAATATTGTCCTGGTTTGGCATTGATTCATATTTTGATATTAAAGATACATTCAAAACGTGTATGTTATATATTTTTTAACACTGAAAGAAAAATTTAAAAGTAAGATTGAGAAATATTCACTAGACTATGCCACCTAAAGCTAATTGCATTCTGCACATTTTGACCTCAGAGAGATGTTGCAGGCCTCTGTGCAGTTCTTAGAGGAAAAAGCTGTTTTCAGAGCTGATAATTTGTGACTTCAACCGAGTGGTTAAGGATTTAATCTTGGACAATAGATTTCCATTTTTCCTCAAGAAGCAAGCTTTCCCTGTCAGTGAGTTAGCTTTCATTTTTGAGACATGAAGGTGTGTTTGGGAGAGCACCTTGGGAAATACCAAGCACTAGAAACTCTTAATGATCCTGGAACCAAGTAATCAAAAATAAATTCAGATTTCTTTTTTTATTTTTAGTGCAAATCACAAAAAACCTGAAGATGTTGCAAGATCAAGAGAAGAACTTGATTCTTAGGATAATTCTGAAATTACTTGTCTTTGTATGAAATACATCAACCGTACCACAGCTGCCCTTCCTGAAGGTGACAGAAATGAAAAATGTGATAAAGGTCAGACTGTCAGGCAGCCTATTACGAGCAAAACACTTTCCTAGGATAGAACCTCGCCAAGAGTGGGCTGGTGCCACCTTGACATTACAGCGTCTGTCAAAAGGAAAAACAACTCATGACTCTGGGTAATAACTGAAGGTAGTAAAAACAACTCATTTGCCCTATTTCCTCCATCTCTAGGGGGAAAAATACATCAAGCTACCATGTAGCAATCATATTAAAAAGTTCTGCACAGTTGCCTCAAGCAGTTGGTTGAGGTCTTTTACTTTATTACAAAATACAGAAGAATGGAAGCTTATCTCAAGTTTGTGGAAGGAGCCCATGGTAAGTATGTTTGAATTTATTTGGGTTTATTCAGTGTTGAACATACTTGAGTGTTGAGTCATACTTGGAGTAAGAGCAATAAAAATGGAAAAGTAAAAACGTGTACCTTTTGAGGTAATTTTTTTTAAATCTTTCTTAAAATAGGGTGTTTATTTTTCCCTAATTGCAAAGACTCTAGACTCCACCTAAGAGTTTCAGCTTATGTTATTGTATTTCTGACATAGTTACCAGAAATGCCAACCTACCTAGAGCACAGTGCAAGTAGGGTAAATAGGTTTATTAAAAGTGCATATCCATTTTCCTCTGATAGCCATGTGCTACAAACTTACAGGAAACAGAGGAAAACTTATATCTTCAGGTAACTTGTTCTTATAAATGGAAGACTCCAACTTCCACAAATCTCAGGTGTCCTTTTTGCAGCTGATTCCAGTAGGATACACTTTCTCAACTACAGTGCTGCAAAAATGTATCTTATTTATTTGTTAATGCTGCAATATTACTTTCGCCATTAGATGACAATTCTTTTCTGCCCATGCAACTTTTGAGAAGCTTTGTAGCAGTTGGTACATGACAGCATTTAGCAGCAAATACCTACACTTTAATTGGAGTGTTCAGATGCTTGTTATCAAAGGAATGTTAGTTTGATGCTTTCTTGTGTGGCTTTTGTCCTGTATAAAAAAAGACCTGAAAGGCTGACACAGCAGTCCTATTTAGAGCATTGAATGTGCTGATCGCTTAAGACTTGACTGCATTGTTTCTTTACTGCCGAAGGTTGTGATGATAATCCCACTGGCAGGAGGGACAAAAAGTGTCTATCAATGCTAGTTGCAGATGTCTAGAAAGCCTACTGTTAATAGTAAAAAATACCAGAAAATCTTGACTTTTGTTTTCACAGTGTTAACTTTCGCATTATGGTCTCAAGAGTACTGCAAGGTCCAGGTGTCTTTGTAAAAAGATAGTACTACTCTTTTCATAAGAGAAATTAGTCATAGAAGAAAATCTTAGCTGAGGAAGTGTTACATCCATCCAGAAACCCCTGAGTGGTGTTTGAGTTAGAAAATGCCTTAAGGCACTGAGCTTCAAATGTTTGGGTAAAACATCGTACACGTTTCTTGGATGTTAGTCTGAGACCTTGTCACCTCTATTATAGACAATACAACACCCGTGTTATGTCAAAAAGATACTGAACTATCTGATACAATTATTTCTGTCATCACCCTTAAACTTGAAGGACCATAAAAAGCTTTACCAACTGGAAGAAAACTGTGGTTCTAATGCTAAATAAGACAACCCCCAGGACAGACATACTGAGGAAGTGAAAAGCCCTTGTCTCCTTGCCTATTCATGCACAATCTTGTATAGTGTCTGTGGTTCAAGTCTTGCAAAAATTTTAGTAAGCTTGAACAGTTGTCTTCTGTTTGTGTACAGATTAACCTGGGTTTCCTTAACCTAAAAAAAAAAAAAAAATTGAATAATTTCCAAAAATAGTCACCTTCTGTGCTGTAGAAATATGTTTGATGAAACAGGTGATGGAAAGTAGAGCACACTCCTGTTTTATAATTAAATGTGGCAAATATCAGGATACCTTTGGCAAGGGTCAGCTGTTGTGTTAAATAACTTGTAATTGAAAATAGACACAGAAGGAGTCATGCCTCTGTGAGGTTAGGTGGCTAAAGTATTGAAAAACAAATGGAAACAAAGATAATTAACTTAAAGAATGTATAGACATTTATACCAAAAATATTAAGACTGGTGTGACTGAAGTGTTAACAGAAGAATGTGTTAAAGTCTTAGAAGCAGCCAAGAAAGGGTCTTGCATGTGTTAATTGCTACAGAATGCTGTATATAGTTTTTCATTCATATTCCTTGATAGTGTCATGGGTTGACACTGGCTGAATGCCAGGCACCCACGAAAGCTGCTCACTCACTCCCCTCTGCAGCTGGACAGGGGAGAGAAATTTAACAAAGGGTTCATGGATTGAGAAAAGGACTGGGAGAAATCACTCATCAAATATCGTCAGGGCAAAACAGGCTCAACTTAGAGATAGAAAGTGCATTTATTACTCACACAATCAGGACAATGAGAAGTGAAAAAAGCCCTTGAAAGCACCTCCCCCCACTGCTTCCTCCTTCCCAAGCTCTACCTCCTACCCCAGGGGTGCAAGCTGGCAGGGATTGGGGATTGTGGTTCAGTTCATCTGCCATGGTTTGTCCTGCTGCTCAGGAGGAGGAGTCATTCCCCAGCTGCACCCTGGGGTCCCTCCCATGGGAGACAGTTCTCCATGAGCTTCTCCAATGTGAGTCCATCCCACCAGCAGCAGCTCTCAGTGACTGCTGCAATGGGAGTCCATCCCAAGGGCAGCAGTCCTCCCAAAACTGCTGCAGCCTGGGTCGCTCTTCCGCAGGGTGCAATCTTCCAAGGCTGCTCCAGCATGGCAGCAGAGCCCCTCAGTTCTCTCACGGGGTCACAGCTTCTATAGCATCTACTGCTCCAGCCTGGGGCTCCTCCACAGGCTGTGGGTGGATCTCTGCATCCCCATGGATCTCCACGGGCTGCACCCGGGGCTGCAGGGGAATCTCAGCTCTGATGCCTGAAGCATCTCCTGCCTCTCTTTCTGCACTGACCTCAGAGTCTGCAGGGCTGTTCCTCTCACATGTTCTCACTCTGCTCTTCTTTGGCTGGAATTAAAACTGTGCCACCACTTTTCTTTCAATTTCTTCCTAAATACGTTATCACAGAGGCTTTACCACCATTTATAATTGGCCCAACCTTGGCCAATGACACACTCATCTTTGGAGCCACCAGGGACTGGCTATGTTGGACATTCCAGCAGCCAAAGAAGCCACCTCTGTGGGCCCCCACTACCAAAAACCAGGCTGTGCAAACCCAATACAGATAGCAAGAAGGAAAAACTTGCAATATTAATGCTGTCAAATTGAAAGATATGGAGCCATAAAATGTTCTTAGAGGAAATGAAAAGAACCACAAATCTTGGGCATTTTGCTCCTGCACTGTCCACATAAAAGGATTATGTTCAGCATATGCCCCAGACAGTATGCAGTAGTCAATCCAAAAGAAATCAAGATGTATGAGGGTTGTGTAGATAGCAGTGTTTGTCCTCCATGGTGAGCCCAAGTGATTCTGGACAGACTGCTTAGGTGTCATAGAAGAGGAGAATCATGGAATGGCGTGAGTGGGACATTACAGATCATCTAGTTCCAACCAGCCTGCCATGGGCAGGGACACTTTCACTGGGCCATGTTGCAACCTGACCTTGAACACCTCCAAGGATAGGGTGCCTACATCTTTTGTGGACAACCTGTTCCAGTGCTTACCACTCCCCTAGAATTTCTTCCTAGTGTCTAATCTAATCCTGCTGTCTTTCAGTTTGAAGCCATTCCCCCTTGTCCTATCTTTGCATGACCTTGCAAATAGTCCCTTTCCATTTTCCTTGTAAGGCTCCCTTCAGGTACTGAAAAGCTGTAAAAGTTACCCTGAAGCCTTCCAACCAGGCTGAACAATCCCAGTTCTCTCAGCCTTTCCTCATAGGAGAGATACTTCATCCCTCTAATTAACTTGACGGCCTCCTTTGGACTCACTCCAGCAGTTCCATGTCCTTCCTGTGCTGGGACCCCAGAGCTGGGTGCAGGGTTCCAGGTGGGGCCTCACCAGAGCAGAGCAGAGGGGCAGAATCCCCTCCCTCCCCTGCTGCCCACGCTGCTCTGGATGCAGCCCAGGACACGTTTGGCTCTCTGGCTGGATCATGTCCAGCCTCTCACCCACCAGAGTCCTTCTAGGCAGGGCTGCTTTTGAGCTGTTATTCCCTCAGCCTGTAAAAGAAAAAGAGAAACCATACCTTGGTACTTCACAGAATGCAGCTGCCTGCGCAGTGTATATGAGATAATTTTATTTAATGAGATCACCTCCCTCCTCTGTAATATCTTGCATTGAGTTTTGCTACACTAACTTCTCACAAATATAGGAGTGAGTTAAAAGTTTTGCCATGGCAGACGGCATTTTAGAAGAGTGGCTGATGACTGGAGAGCACTTTGCTTTATGTTGACAAAGGCAAGTGGTGCTACCAAGAAGGAAGTCTGTTAGAGGATCATTTTTTACATTGGTGGCAATGCTAGCTCTGAAACAGTTTGATTTTAGTCCCTGTCCTTTATCTCAGCAGATGATATAGCTGTGCAACTGCATTACAGGAAATTTAGGAATGCTGCTTTCTGAACAAAAGTGAAGCATATATCAACAAAAGTTTGAAGTATATAAAAAACAAAAAAAAAGCATATGTATGTGTATTGATGGCAGTAATTGCTGGAACGAAGAGTATGAAGAAGAGTACCTGATCAGGTAGTGGTTTATGTGGGGCAGAGAGAGAAAAGTGGAAGGCAAGATCAATGAGCCTTTGGCCGGTCAAAGTTTTTGTGCTGTAGAGAGTTGAAGGCTGTGGAGGGGATTATATAAAACATTGTAAAAATTGGCTAGTGGTGGCACGGCATAAAATTATCCAAGAGGTCACAAATGTGCTTTTGCAGTCATGGACAGCACTGGAACTGTAACTGTCAGCCTTAAAGCACTCCTACACAAGCTGCTTGTAGACATACAGGTCAGTAACTGTCAAGTTAGTTGGAAAAGTGTTGCCAATACCTTTTTTGCAAGAAAACAAAAACATGAACTTTCACTGGAAATGGGAGAGGAAAACATGACATGTAGAGCTAGATCATAGGAAGAGCAAGGCTGCCAAGTCTGACTCGGGAAGCTGGAGCTGCAGAGCATCCTTTGGCTGGATGAGATATGTGTCAGTCATTGATACAAGAACCTGAAAATATAATGTAAAAATAGGCATTTCCCAGCAGGTGGGTACTTTTTCAAGTATTGAAGAAGAATGTGAGAACATGAATCAGATGAGCTCTGCATTGCACTATGATGGCTAGGAAAATCTAAGTAATCCCTGGACACTTGTGGGGATGATTACAGCCCATCTAGAGTTATTAACTTCAATGCTTGACAGGAAGTGTGCTTGTGCTGTCAGAAACTTGGGATGCACAGTACCTGGCACTCCTGAGGCTGATTGAATAATTTGTTAACAAATGATGCCTGTGTGTTTGAAGACCTACATTCTGTTAATTGTGACTAACAATGTAAGAAGAGCTTGGCTTTGTTTACTCAGTACCAATTTTTATAACTTCATTGGGAGATCATATGGTGCATCAGAAAGGGATTAGTATTTGGAAGCTGGTTCTGGACTTCTGTTTTTGTTTACACTTGTTGTTCAGGGAGTTTATTTTGATTTACTTTGATCTAGCTCGATCCTCTATGTCAAAAGTCTCCACCACTCAGGTAGTTTGGAGATATCTAAAGATGAAATGTTTAAAGGCTGACGGGACTTTGTTGCGAAAAAGAGACTAATTGCAATGCCCAAGACATTTGTCCAATGTACAGGAAAACCATCCCATGAAAGCAAACTGTTCAGTGGGGTCATTTAAGGGAAGGGCTTCAAAACTGCTCTGAAGTAGCTGGTGTGGATTTAGCCTAAAGGGAACAAACTTTCTTTTGCCTTTTTTAACCCCTCCTTCAGATTAAAAGGTGAAATCTGCCTTCTCTCCCCTTTTTAAAGACATGTTCTAAATTAGGTCTTCCATCGTAAGTAGTGGATAATTTTAAAGGATTTTGAGTAACGCCTCTTTGGTAGCTCTCTGCCTTTGTTGACAGAACTGTTCCTCTAAGGATAGTCCTCACAAGAATTTTAGTGGCAGCGCAATTTTCCTGACAACTGTGGACTTGGCCCTCAGACTCAGTATCTCAGGTCACACCTCGGAATTATCCCAACTCTCAGAGTAATTTGCAAAGCTGCCTGCTATGCTTGTACTTATCTGTGAGTAGTCCTGCTGAAGTCAGAATAAAATTAAATGGGCATATAAATCTTCGCAGGATGATGCCCTGAGACTGGAAGGACTTTAAACAGATTGATTTTAGGATATGTTTGCCCAGTCCTTTACAAGCAAAACCAGATTGGTCCTGCTGGTGTACACTGCCAGTATGAGCATGCTGTGTTCTCATTCTGAACTGTGTGGGCCCCATAACCACAGTCAGCTCAGAAATGAAATCCACACAATAGATCTGTCTGCAGGGCAGGACGAATTAACAGAGATTTGTTGCAAGGGGATGATTGCTCCCAATTCTGATCCAAGTGTGAAAACTGCAATTTTAAAACTGGCTGTAAATGACTACATAGATATAACCTTTAACGTATTAAGACCAACAATGGCTTAATAAGAACTCTTTGGTGATAACTGTTTACACCATCATAGGCTTGCCTTTAATTTCTTTTGTAATTCCCTAAAATTTCCATTTTTTCTTATGTTAGTCTGAAGGAAATATCAGCTTCCAGAATGTATATTCTGCTTTGTGACCTTTTTATACTGACACACAAATGCCAGCTGACTTAATTCTTGCAAAAGTAGTGTAGCTAGTGAAGCTATCTATAGAAACATTTAAGAGTTTATGTTTTTGCCGGACGTGACATTTATGTTAGGATCCATTCTTTCTCTCCTCCTTTTCTCTCTTACTGTGTATTATGCATTATGTGGTGTTCATGTCTCTTTATATCTTCATAGAGCAGCTTGTTTGAATCTAGATGTTAGGTTACAGAGAGAATTCAGAAAGCTGCATCATTAATATTGTAAGTGTAATTATTATAAATGCACACCTTGTTATAAATGCAGGCTCCTGAATTTTCTTAGTCTCTTTTGTATCCATTACATGTTTGTTTTGCTGATGTCTGTGCCTTTGTGAGAGTTCACTTCTAATGAATAAACAGTCTTTAGCAGCAACCATTGTAAAAAACCCCAACATATTATTATCTAGGTGTAAGAAGATGCAGCTCAGAGAAAACACAGTAAAGTCAAACAACATTAATGAAGATAGAATATAGTTACCTTTGGAATGAGTCCTGGTATGAACTTAAAATTTTCATGTGCTTCTCCACTGGAAAGTGAAACATAAATGAAGGACTAGCATATTCATGAACTAAATGTAACCTTCGTGCAGAATTTTATGTTCTGATGGCTGAGGTACTGAAATATGTTTGCAATTTATTTGTCATCTTCTTAAGCTACAACTATAAAAGGTTTTATTACATTTCAAAAATATTTAAACTGTGCTAGAATTGAGTTATTGTGCTCTGAAGTCAAGTGACCACTAGCTGGCAATGTTATACAGCTCTTCCTGTTACAGATTCATTGCATAATACATCATGGTTTGACTCAAGACCTTTAATTTTAAAAATAGAAAAAGAAATTGGATTTCAGTGGGGCTGGGCACTTCTGAATATTTCACCATTCAGGCTCCAGTGCAGATTAGCAAGAAAATAGGAAGGGCAGAGGACAGAAATAGTTTCTAAAATAATAACCTTTGCTTATAGGATTTCTTTTGTTTCTCCAGTTCAGTGTTTTTAGTTTTAATTTCGATTTTAAATGTCTTTCACTTACCTCAGACCATCCAGGGTGTTGAAAATGAAGCTTATATAAATGATCTGCAAATAGTTTGGACAGTGCTGTCAGCTCTTTGAAACTCCAGTGTAGGTGTCCTTCATTGCACTTATTTCAAGCGCCTTTCCCTCACATTCAAATGTTTTAAATCTGTATTATTTCCTGCCTATCCACTATCCTTTGCTTCCTAAGGTGTAATTTCATGTCTCCTTCAACTATTAATGAAGGGAGAGAAAGAATTAAAACTACTCAGAAATTTAGGGTATTGAGGATGGCTACAAATGGCAGAACAAGCTGACTACATTCCTATGCTCATGCACCAGATACACCCACTGCCATTACTCACTGTACTCTTTTATTGCCACCAGATCTCTTACTTGTAAGTAGTTGGAGTCTCACACATATATGAAACTGAGTGGTCATACTTAGACAAATGAATTAAAGAACAAAACAAATAAAACACTCTCAGTATTTTGCCCTGTAAAGTCACAAGATATATGTTATCCTGGAAAAGGCTAGACTGGGCAACAGAAAGGTGACATAAATCCCTGCTTTCAATTCTGAGAAGATTATGGAAGAGAAATCATGCTCGTGACAGAAATTATTTGCTGCGTATTTGTTGCATTAAGAGTTTTGAGATCCTTGTACCTGTAAGATTTTTGGAAACATATTGTTTGCCATTTGTTCAGTTAGTAAATAGTGTTGTGTACATCCAGGCCTTGTGTTCACTTTTCTTACACTAGCCAATGCTGCCATTTGGTAACTTCAGAAATAAGTAAAGAACAAGGCCCTGGTGAAGACAAAACTGTTAAAAGGAAAATAAAGAATCATTTAAACAGAGACATTTAGAAGGCAGAGGTGCAGAAGGAAGATGTCTTGAAGTCAGCTTCAGCACAGAATAAGTTCAGCATAGAGAGCAAATCATTCCATAGAATGCAATTCTTTCCTGGTCCAAAGTGGTGGCCCAGCACCCTCTAAATACAGGGAAATCTGGGCCACAGTGACTGAAGTCAGCAACAAAAGGACTCCTATACACATGAATATTCCCCTGCTTTGAGAAAATTGCTACCTTTGGAGGGAATAGATATGTGAAAAGCACAACTGTACATTAGACATAGAAAGCTTTTATCTGAAAATAAAAAGTGGCTTCCCGCCAGCAATTTGCCTAATGGAGTTTGGCTACAATTGGGATGCTGGCAAGAAGACTGAGGTTTTGGTATTTAATTACTTCTATATTTCTTGGGTTTTCACGCTATTGATGCCTGCCAACCAGGCTTTAATATGAAAATTCTTTCAATCATGAACT
The DNA here is from genome assembly GCA_013397295.1 of Polioptila caerulea. Lineage (NCBI taxonomy): Eukaryota > Metazoa > Chordata > Aves > Passeriformes > Certhiidae > Polioptila > Polioptila caerulea. The sequence continues at coordinate 35,680 of VYXF01012377.1, read as the reverse complement.
CTCTCTGTCCTTTTATCTTTTATCTGAAACATGCTTTCCCTCTTAGGAGAAACTGTTCCCTTTAGAAAGGTTAATGAAATGTTTACTTCAGGAAAATGTTAAGTCAGTAGAAGTCTTTCTGAGCTGGATAAATTTTCAGGTAGTGCTCACTGAGAAACAAAGGGAGCAAGCTGGATCTCAAATTGTGAAAAGTATGCTTTTCTTCCTGCATAAGCATTCATTAAGGAGGGAAGCTTTTTAGTGCAGTGAGAGAAAAGTTTTGTTACTTATATAATATAACTCTATTTTCTAATATTAAAAATGGGCTTAATTTAAAGTAATTACAAAGATTTTTCTGACACCAGGATACCTGAAGTAAAAATCTTCTCCATTTCTAGATGCTGGGATTTGTTTATATTTTTTTTTTCTAAGAATATCCAAAAAATCTATGCTAATGATCTCAAACTGTAGCAGCATTTAAAACTGAGACACATACTCCAGGTTTTTTGAAGTTAAAACAGTCTGATCTCATGGAACAGACCACAAAAGAGATCAAGCCTAAATAACATGTTGCTAAATTACGCTCTTGAAGTTCTATGTTGGGCAAAAATTGCTATTACAGGCTAGAGGAGTTTTATATCATCATGAAATGGCAAATCTAGTCATCCTTTGATACCCAATACCTTCTAATTTACTTCTCTTCAGATCACTGCAGCTGCGAAAAAGATTACTAATGCTAAATTAGTATGTTGAATTTCTGTTTTTTCTCCTCTCTCAGGTCCCTAAGGCAGCACCTTCTCTGAAATGATGGCATGAGAGGTAATCAGGGGGGTCATGAAAAGATTTTATCTTGAGAGGTTGCTGAAAGAATGAAGAGCTTGCCAGAAGTATCTTAGCAAAAATGACATGCTCAATTTTGGCAAAGAACTGGTCCAACAGGCACAACAAAATGGGTGAAATTATGGTGATTAAACGTTGAATGCTGTTGCATTTATTAATAACAGATGTCTATTAATGTTTTGACACCAACTGGAGTTCCTCACTATTTTGTGGGTGTTCATCTGGGTTTCTTAAAAAACAAAAAAAAGGAAGTGTGGCAATAAAGGATCTTTTAATTTAAAAATTGCAGAGAGAATGTGTCCTCTATAGATGCTGTTCTCAGAGAAGTCTACATTATAGTACAATTCTATTTCTATAATATTTCTTGATTTAGTCAGGGTTTTTTTAACTGTAATGATGATTATTAATGATGATGTTTATTGTAGACATTGTCTTGGAAAGGCCAGCAAATGGAATAAAAACAAGAAAGGCTGTTTATTTCTGAACCTCTAACCCTTTTAATCTTGTTTACTGCAACACGAATTTAGACAGATGCAAAAATGATGTTGAATGATAGCTATCTGGGTTTTAGTATGTTTTGCAGCTATTTAACTTGATGGAAGACTCTTTTCTAACAGGAACCATGCCATTTGCACATTTGCTTTATTGAAATACAGACATCAACAGTAGGCAAAAGTTATGTAAGCAAACTGGTTCCTCTGTACAAAATTATGTTAGTGGTTGTCGTTTCTGTGAAACGTAAATGGTTCAGATGGTCTTGTCATTTCCACACTCTGCTTGACTGCACTCAGTTTCTGAGTAGATTTTAGTAATATAAAATCTTATTTTAAAAGTTTCTTTTGCCTCTGCAGTTAAACTGTTTGCTGTACCTGGTAAATAAATAAGAATTTTCTTCTTGTTCTTTCTGTTTTGAACGTGAAAATATGAGAATTAGAAAATGTAATTTTCTTGGCTTGAGGCAGAAAACTTACCCACTAATAAATTATTGGAAATTCTTAATTATGTCTTCAGATATGACTAACCAGTTTCCATTTTATTAATTTTCAATCTGTTCAGCATCTCAGATTACTTAATACTTCTTCTGTGCTTTTGCATTTCTAAGGATTGTTTTGTTTCTCACTTGCAGCTAAGCATGCATGCATGCAATACAGCAGGTTTTCTTTATTACTATTACATTGCATCAGACTATCTTATAAAGATTGAGTGATATCATGTTAATAATAGAGATATTTTGATAATAGCTGATTCATTCTTTTTTTAGTAAGAGTAGTTCCACAAAACCCCAAAAAACTTCATCCACCCTCCCCCCAAAAAAAACCCAAATCCAAACAAAACCAAGCTAGGAGTCCAAAGTACTGGGATTATTTAAATTTTTTTTTTCTTGGCCCATTATCTTTTTACTGTTATTTGTGATACTTGAAAATGAACAAGTTATTGGCTACAGTATAAACCATCATTTTAATACTGCCCATGAAGTACACTTTATCCTGATTCTGCATCTTATTAGTGCTGATAACTTTGATTGTATTTCCCTAATTATTTGAACTTAACTGCAGAGTATATCAGAGATACATAAAAAGAAAACCAGAAGATAGGTTGCTTTTTATTTAACTCCAGAGCAACTCTTTTTCAGAATGTTGGATCATTTTTGAATGTGCAAAATTCAAAATAGAATTTGCTAAGTCTGAGAAAATTTAGTGAAGAGTCAAGAAAGGAAGGAGTTTGCTGTAAATTGAAAGACTCAGGAAATAGTTAGCTGGTAAAAGAGAAAGAGAAGAAACTGATTTACAGGTATCTGAGAAGGGACAGATGTCTTCTAATAAATATGTGAGAAGAAAAGATTAAAGTTATAAAAGAACCAGGTTTTGGGAGTTGAAATTGGATGTATTCAGATTTAAAATGAAGACTGTCACCAATGGTAATGAAGCAATGGAACAACATAGTAGCTGGTACAGTGTATTTTCTGTTCAATTTGTTTGAGATTTAGGGTTTTTTGATGTTCTTTAATTAAAGCAAGAGCTTAGGTTCATGGCCTGTCCTTGGAATAGAATGTAGGAGCATAGCAGTAACTTTCAGTAGTTCCTTCTGCCCTTCCACTCTAAAATTTCTCATGAATAAAACCACTAGTCTGCTGTTCTGAGATAAGATTTAATATGCCATTATCTTCTGATTTTTTTCCCCTTTAATACTCCCTATTAGAGCTAAATTTTAAAGGACTGGTATTGATTGCACTTTCAAAAATACATTTCCACATAGTGTAACATACAGGATAAAGAAGAGAGCCTATCATCTGGGCTGTATGCGGACTGGATGCATTTTACTGAGCTTTGCAATATTTTTAGCAGAGCTTAATTAAAAAGTCTGTGTCAGCAGATTGAGAGTGTGGAGAGCACACCTCATGAGCCCAGGTGAACCTATTTCATTATTAAATGTAAGGGCCAGGATTTTCAGCACCTTTGCTGTCATCCCGGCTGAGTTACGGCGAAGGAATGAGCACAAGCCTGCAGTGTGCAGGAACAGCTTCTCTTGAAGCTGTGTCCACCTAGTGTGTGGGGAACAGGGGAAGCACCAGATTCTCTCTTAGGTAACATTTTAATGACCTTTACTAATGGGCCCTGTGTGAGAGATGATAGCAGCATCTAAGAGGAGGAGTTTTTCTTCTGCGGCCTCCCTCAAGTGTAGAAAATTGCTGAATTCATATGATCCTTTGCATTGATTGAAGTCTGATTCCTGGGTTGGATTCTGGGGGAAAGGCATCCTATTTTAGGGGATGATATCCGTGTATAACACAAACCCAAAGTCAATAAAACATTAGTGTATTCATAGCTTTTCTGTTGTGACAAGCCATATCTGAGGAGTTGGACTTCCTGACAGTTATGAGGTAAAATTCTGAAAAAAATGGTGGGATGAGGTCTCAAAATTTTTTCACATAGGTGCGGTAAAGATGCAGTTATACATTAATAAGGATGGAAAACCACCTTTATTTCATCTGTAAATGCTGACTTTGTCAGCAAAATCTTTTGAGGGTCTGAAAGAGCTTTGTTTATTTCATATTTATTAGTTGTTTGCATCCGTATTACTGCTTAAAATTTATTTGCTGAATGTATTGAAATGATCAAAAGTAAATTAATTTATGACTCTTTTTTTTTTTTTTTTCTTTTTCTTACACTATTACTCAGCCAAGGATTTCCTGTAATTATTTAAGGGTTATTGTGGAAACTGAATTTTCAGAAGCACTTGTTTTAAATTAATATTTGTTTTGTGGAAGTCAGTGGTGCTGGTCAAACTGATTTATCTGGGAGCAACTGAGGAGATATTCTCTACTTTTATAATCCCAATTAAGTTTGTGATTGTGAAATCCTGGAAGATGTGAAGTTGGTGCTTGCAAAATACCTGGTACATTTCATGGTTTATTTTTGAGGGTTGGCTCTTTACTGTGCCCAGAAAAATCCAGGCATGCATTCATTTTTGAAATCAAATATGAGAGGTCACAACTATTTGCCTAATTATTTACTTAAGTATTAATGTAATGCAAACTATATATTATTGAACTCTTAAACTCTCAGAGTCATTAACTTCCATGAAGGTGTGAATATTTTAGGAATCTTGCATGTCAGTGTACATCTTTATCTGTTCCACATGAAAGTTTTATATTGTTCCTTCTAACGCATGAGATGCAGTAAAATGAGAGCAACGTGGAATTGTTAGAGGCAAGAATAACTTTTTTTGATATTTCTATTGGAAGATAGTTTTTAAAACTGTCACATTCACTACATTCATCCCTCCTGAGATTTCAATGAAAACAGGAATGAATTTGATCACAGTGCTGTGAATTTAAAGACAAAATATAAAGCAAAACCTGTCCCTTTGTCCCTTGAAGTTTTCTCATTTGTATAGGAAAAATATCCTTTTCTTCCCTCTAGTGAAGAAGGATTTTTATGTTGAATTTAGAAATTGTGTTCAATAATATACAGGGTAGTTTTTCTGGTAGTATTTTCAAGACATTTGAGATATTGCTGTCAATCTTTAGGATGACAGAAGCTGCAAAATAGCTCTTTTTGTCTACCTTAATGTCTGCTTTGTTCATCCTGAGTATCATCAAAGATTAGAAGACTTAATTATTCTTTGTGCTTTCCTGCTCAACCTAGGATCTTTAAAATAATGTGAGACATTATTAACTGAACAAAGTTAACTGAAAAGAAAATAAAATGAATGGAAATTTTCTCGCACTGCTAATAGTAGTGCTAATAGTAAGACTTACATTTATCTTAGTTATTATTTTAGAGGAGTATGTTATGAAGCAGTCAGTCACTGATATAAACTATTGATACAAAGCTTATACATATTTTTCCATTTGTTTTCCGAGATAGGTTTTTCCTACAAGGTGCTCTTTGTACGGTATTAACTTCACTACACAATTAAACAAAGCAGAGAGAATAACTCTTGCTGTTGCATATAGAGAGCGGTAATTTGACTTACAGTAAGAATGACATTGGGATGTTTGAGATTCTTCCAGGCCCAAACACACTGTCTTCCAGAGTGACCATGGAATTTCACATAGTCATTTGCAAGCTTTTCAAACTGTACTTCTTTACTGCCTGTTTTGTTCTTGAACAAGAGATAATACAGCCGTGAATAAATGCCCCACCAAACCTACAGTATTTTCCAGATTCCTGCAGTTTTTGGTATTGATTATTTTGTGTCTGATTTCTAGGGGAATAAGCTTTTACTGTAGCTGCGAGAAACAACCAAACTGGTGTATTACTTTCTGCTTAGAGTGAATTTGATGGTATTTTTCTGAGAACACATACAAATCTAGACAGATTTTATGTTTTTTTCTCCCAGAAGATGAGAATCCTGTCTTTCTAACAATCCAAAAGTAAATTTTGATTAATGTGCTCTTTCTGGAGGCCCATGAATATGGGAAGCAGTTGGAGCTGGCTTGGGAAGTGATTAAGAAAAATCTCGCATTTTGGGCTTGATCTAGTTTCTCCCTCTGGAGCAATTGGCATCTGCATGACCAAGTGTTTTCCTCACTGATTGTATTGTGAGTAGCGATCTTCCCCAGCAAAACCTATCCCACTGTTGCCTTCTATGACCACAGTGGCAGGCAGATATATGTAAAGGATAGATCATGACCATTAAGGTCTCTGGAAAGACCTACTCCAAGCAGCTGTTGACTTTGTTGGCAGAGCCTGCTAATCCATAATTTCTGTATGAACACTTTCCGTGAATTCCAGTTCTGGCAGCTAAGTAAGACCTTAAGAAAAGCAGTTAGCATTTACTTCTCATTAGAAGGAAAAAAACAAGAGATCAGCTTTAATTCTAAATACACCTATTAGTATGAAAATTGGAGTGATTTCTAATTAGTGTCTTAACTTTAATCATTAGGAAATACTCATCTAAAATCTTTTTTCCAGTTGAGAATTTCCTTAGGCACGTTGCTCATTTGGAAATACCATTGGTTCTCATGGTTTGGTCTCCCATCACCTTTGTGGAAAACTTTCAACCTGATATCCTAGAACTGGGTTTTGTTTAGATTACAGCAATCACAGAATGAGTCACATTGAAAGTGACCACAGTTGTTCATCTGGTACGATCTCCATGCTCAAGCAGGGTCATCCTAGAGCACATGGCACAGGACTGTGTCTAGACTGTTCTTGGATATCTCCAGTGAGGGAGCTGCCACACCCTCTCTGGACAATCTTTTTTGGTAACATGGTAACATGCACAGTAACGCTCTTACTTGCTTTCAGGTGGAACTTCCACCTGAAGTTTGTGCCCATTGCCTCTTATCCTATTGCTCAGCACCACGGAGCAGAGCCTGGCTCCATCCTCTGACACCCTCCCTTCAGATACGGACAGACATTGATGACGTCCCCTCTTAGTCATCTTTTCTCAAAGCTGAACAGGCCCAGATTACTCAGTCTTTCCTCATAAGAACGATGCTCCCTAGTCCAATAATTTATCCTTGTAGCCCTGCACTGGACCCTCTACAGAAGCTCCATGTCTCTCTTGTCCTGAGAAGCGCAGAACTGGACACAGAACTCCAGATGTGCCTCACCAGCATNCTGGCTCCATCCTCTGACTCCCTCCCTTCAGATACGGACAGACATTGATGACGTCCCCTCTTAGTCATCTTTTCTCAAAGCTGAACAGGCCCAGATTACTCAGTCTTTCCTCATAAGAGCGATGCTCCCTAGTCCAATAATTTATCCTTGTAGCCCTGCACTGGACCCTCTACAGAAGCTCCATGTCTCTCTTGTCCTGAGAAGCCCAGAACTGGACACAGAACTCCAGATGTGCCTCACCAGCATTGAGCAGAGGGACAGGATCACCTCTCTTTACTTGCTGGCAATGCTCTTCTTAATGCACCCAGGATCCCACTGGCCTTTTTGCCACCCAGGACACACTGCTGGCTCACGGACAGCTTGTTGTCCACCTGGACCCCAGGTCCTTCTCCACAGAGCTGTTCTCCAGCAGGTCACCCTGAGCCTCTGCTGGTGCCTGGGGTTGTTCCTCCCCAGGTGCAGGACCCTGCATCAGATAATTCTTCTCTTCCCATCCCTCCAGCCTGTCAAAGTCACTCTGAAGGGCTGCAGAGCCCTCTGGGCTATCGGCCACTGCTCCCAGCTTCACCCCTTCATTGATGAATAAGTAAGCAATGCTGGGTCCACTATGGAACCTTCATGGACATCACTAATGACAGACCTCTATAGATCCTGTGCGACTAGTTACAATCCTCTGTGATTTGCCATCCACCTCACTGTCCACTAATCCAGCCCACACTCCCTGAGTATACCTCTGAGGATGTTGTGGGAGACAATGTTGAAAGTCTTGCTGAAGTCAAGCTAGACAATATCTACATATGTCCACACACTCATCCACCCAGGAAGTTGTTAAATTTAGAAGGCAATTAGGTTGGTCAAGCATGATTTACATTTGGTGAATCCATGCTGATTGCTCCTGATCCCCTTCTTGTCATCCATATGGATAGAGATGGCCTCCAGGACAAGGTGCTCTGCCTCCTTTAGAGGGACTGAAGTGAGGCTGACGGGCTGGTAGCTCCTGCGTCTCCTTCTTGCCATTTTTGAAGACTGGAGTGTCATTTGCTTTCTTCCAGTCCTCAGGTACCTCTCCTGGTTGCAACAACCTTTCAAAGATGATTGTTGAGTGGCCTTGCTACAGTGTTCATCAGCTCTCTTAGCACTTGGAGATGCACCCCCTTAGGGCCCATGGACTTGTGGATATCAAATTCACCGGGGTGTTGTCTAATCCCGTTCTCCTTGCAAGGGAAAGTTCCTTCCCTCCTTCCTTCTGTCCTTCCTTCCTGCCTTCCTGCTTTCCTGCCTGCCTGCCTTCCTTTCTGCCTTCCCTTCTGCCTTCCTTCAGTGCCTTCCTTCTGTGCCTTCCCTCCCGCCTTCCTTTTGCACCTTCCACACCTTCCGCACCATCCTTCTTATTTCAATCTCTTTTCGTTTTACAGTCAGAATCATCCATAGGGTATGGAAACAGATGTCTTTCAACCAAAATAGGCTTTCTAGAATCAGCCTTGAAACAGCCCTAAAAGCAACTTGAAAAATAAAATTTTAGTGCAGGAATTTGAATCCTGAGGACATAAAAATAGGAGAATATTTTCCATTCACTGATTTTTAATGTGTGTTTTCTGACAAAAATATTGGTCAACTGGACTTCACAGTTTTATTGGAAAATACAAAATCACAGGCATCTCTAATGAATGAAAACTTTTACTGGCCTTTTATGACACCTTTCCTAGTGCCTTCAAAACTTTTTTTCATTTTGGAAATATTATGGTGTAAATTCTGGTATAATCACACATTTGTTCATCATATCTGTTTTGAGCTGTTCAACATCTGCTAAAGCTCCCTCTCTGGCCTCTCAAATTTTCTTTTTAGAATTTCTAGTTTTATTTAAAGGTGGTATTATAGTTGCAAAGGATTCTAAATTTAGAGCTTGAAGAAGACTTGAGGGAATGAGCATGAACTATTTCTAGGGAAATCATCTGCACTTCAGCAGTGTGTGTAAGAGATTTAGATAAGTAACTTGTTTCTAAGGTTTTGACCCTAATCAGGAAAAGAACCGTAGGAATCTCTTTTTGCTTCTTTTCGAGGGCTATGTGTCTCTAATACCACATGGATTGTTATTTCTTAGCATGACTTTTCAAAATCACCATGAAATAGCTTATATAAGTTTCTCTCTAAGTGAAAAGCTTCATATAGTTATCTTTTATAAGGGAATAGAGAGGCTCATTCCCAGAGGACTCTTCCATATTTCTTCTTCTTCTTGAAGAAGAAGCAATCAGCAATACCTAAGTATGTCTGAAAGGCACTGAAGGGAGAAAAGTCTCCACATTTTTGACCCCATCTTTTAAGTGGAAAATAGAAAAGACGGAATTGCTTTAAAGGAATCAGAGAATACCTTGCTGAATATCTTGGAGTCTCTTTTTCTTCTGGTATTGTCTCTCCGTGTCAAGTCTTGTACCAATCATGCCTCTTAGACACCTTTGTGAGGCACTGCTTAATGACAGTGTGAGTTGGTTATGAGTGTTTTAGACAGAATGCATTTCATGGGGCTTTAACAGGTGTGACTAAACTTTCAGAAAGAAAGTCCATTGGATGTAGTCTTGTACTGAAATCACAAAAAAAGAGGCAACAGTACTTACTTCAGATACAGCACTCAAGTTCAAATCTTACCTCAATTAAATCACTGCCTTTAGAAAGTGAAGTGCTTCTAACAAGGAAATGTTAAATGAAACTCACTCCAGGGTAGAGAGTATGTGAGAGAATTTGAAGTTGCCATGGTTTAACCCCAGCCAGCAACCCAGCCCCATGCTGCCACTCCCCCACCAGCAAGGCTGGGGAGAAAATCAGAAGGGTAAAGGGCAGAAAACTCACGGGTTGAGATAAAAACACTTAAATAGGGGAAGCAAAAGCTGTGCACATAAGCAAAACAAAACAGGGAATTA